>PVKH010024013.1:0-13725 GCA_004027955.1 Chaetophractus vellerosus
CCTTTCAGCTTTCAGCTTTTCAGGAAATTCAAGTGTAAATGAATCTGAATTATGGGATTATGTTAAGGAATTATTGAAA
Source organism: Chaetophractus vellerosus (assembly GCA_004027955.1). Classification (NCBI taxonomy): domain Eukaryota; kingdom Metazoa; phylum Chordata; class Mammalia; order Cingulata; family Chlamyphoridae; genus Chaetophractus; species Chaetophractus vellerosus. The sequence continues at coordinate 80 of PVKH010024013.1, forward strand.
TCATTTTAAGTGACAAAGATTTTATTGACAAATTCTGGTTGAAATACACCAGAAATTGTACTGCTCCCTGAAATCCTGATGGGAAAGTCACATATTCAGATCATATTTCCTAGAAGAATTGAGAAACATTTTGGTATTCACATAGCCTACCAGGGTTACAGAGAGATGAATTTATTTTATCCAAGATCACAGGCTTCAAAAAGGTCCAAATCAAGGCATCATCAGAGAACTTTGAGTCTTGCCAGGTGGTGAGGCAAGATGGTGGGTCTGCAGGTCTCTACTTTCTCTTTGAGCTCAGTTGTCAGCTGTGGGCAATCAAGCATCTCTCTCTGGGCCCAATCTTCTTGAGGTTTTCTAGGCTTCTCTGTCTTTCTGCAACTGTAGAGTTGCAAGGACAGCTTTTACATGACAGGGCCAAAATCGCAGAGCTCCCTTTCTCTGGGTCTCGTTTCTCTCTGTGGGTTCTCACTTTACATAAGACACAGCAAGAGGGCAGGGACCCAACCTGGATCATGCCTCAAAGACATATTCCAATCAAAAGGCCTGAAGTGCTCAATCAAATGATCTAATCAATGGTCCCTTAATTGAATCTAATCAAGAGGTACCTCTACACTTTTACATGCACAAGTATTGGTTAACTTAAGAACATAACTTTTTGGGGTCCACAAAAGACAAACCAGGACACAGTAAATCATTTAAAAAGTTATCTTAAAAATTCCACATTGATATATTATCATGGAAATATCCTACATTGTTATATTGCCAAATGTTGAATAATGTAATTATCAACATAAATATGAAGGAGTAAAATGAACTATTAAAACTTTCTTCTCATTTTTATATGCTTTTCTTTTGACTTGGGTTTCAAAGTGAACATATCTAGATTTAATCTGGCAGGATTAAGAGAAAATTGTATAAAGATTTGCTTTTTAATTCTGTAAAACACCATTTTGGGATACAGTGCTCAATTTCCAGGTAATTCTCAAAACTGGGGAATAAGATACCTAGAAATGTCAAAAAATTAGGATATCATATTTAATCTTTATATAAAATATTTTAAAATCCCATTTTGAATATAACTTTCTGGCTAAGGGACACTGCTATAACATTGCAGCTACACTGCAGAGTTAAAGCAAGCTTAACTGTTTTTATTTTCATGTTTCCTATCTGGAAACTTAACTGAATTAATAATATACACATACTTTAAAATCATCAAAGGCAGATAAACCAGGTTAGATATTAAGGGCTGTGATTGTTGTTTCAAACTTTGCCTCTCAAGAAAATGATTTCCTTTTCTGAAAAGTTATTATCTGAGGACAGAAAATTATTTGTCTATGTCACACTAAAATTCCTTCAATGGAAAATTAATAGGACATATCTGAGTCAGTTTATTATTAACTTACTGTTAGCTCATTTTTACAGCTTTTTCTGCTGCAATCAAGATTCTCAAAATACTTAATTCAGGCCAAAAGAAATAGTTTCCATCTATACAAGTAGAGAAATTTGCTACTCAATGAATGAAATGGGTATTCTCCAACCCAAGGTTCAAATGGTGTTCTCTTGGAAAATGTGTTATCTAAAAGATTAAAAAACAATCTCTAGGTGTTTCTTGTATCTAATAATAAAGCCCTATAAAATTTCATAATCTGCCCTCCACCATCTAAAATGTTTATCTCTTGCCATTTTTAGCTTAGAAAGGGAAATCATACATTAAGGTGAATTGGGAGGGCTGTCATTTTCATAACCACTATTAGCCTTCATGGCTAGTTTTCTGTCATATACTTGTAATATGTCTGCAAATGGACAAACCCAAAACTAAAATAAAATCTGAAAACCTGAGTGAACTAATTAGATGACCTATTCTAAAAACATGTCTGTTTTTCAGTCTCCATTTGTTCCTCAGATCCATCCACCATCCTTTCTGCCCTGTTATGTGCTTCTCTGCACTGCTTCATCTACTTTCCTTGACCTCAGATTTTCACTGGATTCAGTCAATATAAGAATACTGGAAGGCAGGAGAAGAAAGAAGTTCTGTATTGAATCCCTCCTTTTCCAATGTCCCTATCTGCTTGAGGTTCTGGTGCTGGCTATATTCTTTTCTGTCTATTGCTCTTCTCAAACTTCCCCTTTTTTGGCCCCAATTCACTGCCTAGGATAACATCATTCATTTCGTTGTTTTTTTTTCCCTCCAGGGCTAGTGCTGGTAATAGCTTTGCAATGGTTCTAGTCCCAGTGTGCTGCTCCATCTCTTATTTGATCCCCTAAATCTGCCCATACCTTTTAAAAGTCTCCTTAGCAAATCTTCTTTAGCTATATCCCTATGAGAATGCCATAAGTTTCTTGCTGACATCCTATCACACTATAAATTGGAGGGGGGTGGTTTTTATAATCAATATTTGAGGAACACTGCTTTAAGGAAAAATGAAAACAATATATAAAGACCATTGTAACTTCCCCAGCATAATACAGGGTACTGTAGAAAAGCATCATGCTTCTTTATTATGGAAGCTTGTTCTTAGACTTCACACTTGGCTCAAATGCTTTTGAAAAATTAAGTTCCTTAATACATCTAGTACAATTTCTCAGGTGTGTTCAGAGTTGCTTTCCCCCTAAACCGTCATTATTGAGCATTCTTTGCTTAAAAGTGAGTTGAATAAAATAGTCCTGGTAATATTTGAGTTGTCATACATCATTGATCTTGAAAGTATTTTTGCAATCATTTAAACCTGTGGACCTACTGTGAAAATTGCTCTTTCTTAGTCATTTTTCTTAATCATTTTGTAACATTTCTTTACTTTTAAGTCTTATTGTAGAGTCAGCATAAGCAGTGCTCATACTGACATTGTATAACGATTATGCACTTATTTCACAAACCATTTAGAAAATCAGTCTCCTCTCCTTGTAATCACCTTATACATATTCTGCATCAAGTAACTTTTCATTTTCTGGCCACAGCTTAATTTAAATGAATACAGAAAGCTAATGGGACATTATTTGAAATCAAGAGAAATAAGAAACTACTGTACTATTGAAGCAAGAGATGTTTTAAAATATTATAATTATCTGAACACTTACTGCAATTTCATGAACTTTCCGAAGTTAATAGATTGTATCAGACCCTTCTCAGAAGTCACGCTTTGTGGCATTTGCTCTTATTTATTGTCCTGTCAGAAAGTTCCAGCTGAAGTCAAGGTCACTTTCTATCCTAAAGTTGGTATAATTAGTTTCAATTCGTTGTTTCACCAAGCTTACACCCGAGGTTATTAACTGCGTTTTAAGTAGAGTGTCAAAAGAGCAGGAAATGCTGGCAATCTTTTCAGCTTCAAAGGCACAGCCCAATGGTTAGTAAGAAAGATACAACCAGTCTAGTTTATGAACGATTTTTAAAAATAATTTAAAACATTTTCTGGAAATAGATTTATTCATACATGTGGGCCATGCTTTCCAAATATAAAATAGATTATCATCCAAATAACGTGTGATTTAGTTTAGCCTTGCTATTTTGTAAGCAAGGAGTTTTCTGGAATACAATAAATACAATAAAATTTTAATTTAATATTTATACATATATGAATATTATATGAGTGAATTTAAGAAAATAAAATTTTCATTTTCTTTCTTAGAGTCTGCTACAGGAAATATGCATTTATTAATTGATTATATTAAACTTAAAATTGTTACTATAAAATCAATTGAGACACTACTAAATTTATGGATGTAATAACAATTTTAGTAGAACAGTTTACTTAAAAGAAATCTAAACTAATGGCACAAAGACTTCTGTTTAAATTGATCTAAGCCAAAGAAATAAACAAGCTTAAAATGAAACTCTTAAAAGAATGTTTGATGTTTTATATTGCACAAGCCACAAGAGTGCCCTTAGAAAATAGAGTAGAGTTTAAGTGTTTTGCTTCCCTTAATAGCTGATATTGGAGAGAAAATATGAACATAGGTTTTCCTCAAATATTTCCCAAATGCCAAAAAGAAATAGCTAAATATTTAAAGATTTCCTAACTTTGTCGGAGTTGAACTTCAAACAAGCTAGAGGCAAATGTTCCATTTTGTTTTGGAAGTGGTTATATAGGGTTATATATTCTTATTCCAAATAAGACCTACTAGAATATAAAGAATAACTTCAGCATTCTATGCTATCCTAAAATAAAATGCCTCTAACTACACAGCATCCATTTTGCTTGTTCTTTCCAAGCATGAAGAATTTATAGTATCTTATTTTCATTATGGACTATATTTCACACATTTAAGTTAAAAGCTGGGTAAACCTCATATAATAAAGGTGTTATTAAAAGATTACTGGAAATTTAGCTACATTTATTGCTTAATTGTTAAAACCTGACTTTTTGCAGATGAGCAGGTTTCTCTATACGGACCATCTGGATATTGAATTAATACTTAAATTTGTCTGGTTAAAAAAAAAGAACAACATATTGGCACTCAATTTTTAAAAGCTCATGACACCATGCAAATTGTGTTTTATTACTACTAATAAAACCAGAAACATTTTAATAGCTAAACACTCATAATACAAGCTCATAAACAACTTCTTGATTTGCACACTTTGGGATTTAACTATGTCAAGATGATATATTCTGCCATTGCAAATGCTCTATTTGCTTGCATTTATAGTGACTAACTCAGAGCTATAATGAATTTACTGCATTCATAGTTTCTCAGTTTTGCCTTTTTCTTTTTTTCTGATTTTTAAAAAATCTCTATCCTATTTTAGAAAGGAAAAGTAGTTATTTCAAAAAACTAATCATTTATTAAAATCTTTCAGAAATCAGGTTTTTAGAATTATACTTAGTGGTCAAATAGGTCCCTAGCTTTACATTTAAATAATTACGTTTTATGATTAAGGTAATTTCTTGAGGCAATGGTAGAATATCAACTGAAAATCACAGGCCTATCATTTCTAGAGAGTTACTGTACTCATTCTAGTTGTGTGCTGAAAGTCATTCTATTCTACATGAATGATTTAAAATATTTCACTTAATATTACGTTCTTAAACATATGTAACCCAATTAGCGTGGAATTAGATTTTGAAAAATTTTGAGTGCCCATATTTAAATTTTGTGTGTTTAGTCATTATTACTTTAGTTCTGGGGTAGTTTGATATCTCAATTTTTAAAAAGAATCTGTTGTTTTCATTTTGCAGTGCTATTCTGAAATAAAGTTGCAATGCAATTGGACTTGTATAATTAATAGACTGGTTTAGATTAAGAGACAAGTGATATAGCTTTTATTCATTGAAAATTGTAATTTTATAATTTCATATTATGTTATAAAACCATATCTATATTTGAACCAATGACTCATTTGGAATTTTACAAAGATTGCATGAACAATTTGATCAGGATTCTTAGGAATTTTTTCCCCTTTCTGATATATTGAAAGGAACTCTTTGTAATAGGACAGGTAGTACATAAAATATTTTACATGTTTTCCTTATTTCTATCAGCTTAACTCTACACCTATAGGCATTTATAGTACTGTACAGGCAGAAACAGATTTCCATTAGAAGTTTAAGGATGTTTTCATATATTTTTGCTTTTTTAAGCATAAGTTTCAGTTATGAATTCTAATTTTTAAAATCATGATAATTTGTCTTAGATGTATCTTATTTTGTTTCCTCCATTTTCAATCCCTTTATGTTCTCATCTGTACAATGAGGGAGGTACTAAAGATGGTAACAATGAAATTGAAATTAAAATTTTATGATATGAAAAAATAAAAAATTCTTTCAAATTAAACATGTCATGTACAAATAATATATACACTGATACCAGAGATCATATCAGATCATTCAGATTCATTTTATAAATGGCCATATTTAATTCATAGAAGTTATCATAGTGACCTAAAAAAATTTATATATGCACTTCTGAATGACAGGGTTAGTCAGGCCACTAGTCTTAAAACCTTCTGTCCAAAGGCAGAAATTAAAATGTCTTGTGGAAATGGTCTTTTATAATGGGAAAAATTTAAGAGATCTATAAAATGATCATATTTAGATATATGAGATAATCAATAATACTATAAACTACAGGGAAAATTAAAGAACTGTTGTGATACTTCAACATACATATAATATGGGTATAAATACATGTAAAATGTATATGAGTATACATATATAATACATATTATATGTCCTATATATAGAAAGAATTTGCATAAGCTCTAATACCACTTCAATCTAAGTTTTTTCTTCTTATAATCAATAAAAATAAGTTTAAAATTAAAAATTGATTAATGCTTTATCACCAAATACTTTTGCAAGAATTAAAACTATAATTACAAACTGGAAAATTCTAATCTACTGTTTTGATAATTGTATGTTGTAACTTCACGTAAACCCATTTGCTTTGCTAAGAAGAGCTGAGTAATAATCCTTTCATATATTGAGTACTTGGCTATATTTTCAGAACTTTAGATATTATCCAACACCCAAGACAATTGTGGAAATTATGTGTACCTGTTAAGTCTTTCTCAGTTTTTCAGAGGAACAAGCTGAGGCTCAACCTGATTCACTGTCCAAGGTCAAAGGCCTTGTGGCCAGAAGTAAATTCACAGCTGAAGACGTCTCTAGGGCTCACTTGTTCTCCATCTTGTTCATAGTTTGCTTCTCTATGCTTATACACTCTTATTTGTAATAGGCTGCTGCTAATTAACTGTTTTTCTTCCATATGGTTGAAGCTCCTTTCCCCTCAAACAGGGATGCATTTTAGACACCAACTGAAGAGATGTACAAATAAGGCTATGACTATGACCATTTGAGTACAATTTATTTTGCTCCATTTCAGTTTGATTACCAATATAGCCACAGCTGTGCTTCTTTAAATTTATTTTAAATTGGATGTTTATCAACTCATAGTGTTAAAACTTCAGTAATAATGTGTGTGGTGAATGAGTAATTGGAGATATTATCAGTGATTTATTTGTGATCATTTGTTAAATACACATAAGTAAATGTTACAGTTTATGAAATTCAAAGATATCCATTGAAACATGATCAAATCAATGCTTTTAGTTTATTTCAGATTATTGCATGAGAGAAAGGAATAAAATATGTAAACTAAAGGGAAATTTTGCAGGCTAGAAATATTCTTTCTCTTTCATTCTCAACTGTTCTTAGGCAATGTGTTCTTATTATTATGATTTCCTTATTAACCATAATTTTGAAACAGCTTTGGCTAATTTATAAATAAATGAAGTCTGTTCAAAGTAAAATCACAACTAAAAGCTCCAATTTAATAGGTAATGCACATGCAGAGCGGTGTAACATAACTTAAAGGAATAAAGTGTAAAAGTTGTAGCAATAGTTATTACCTGAATAAATCCTCCCTTGCCCCCATATGGAATAGAGCACTACTGATGCAGGTGACTTGGTCAAACTTCTCCATCGTTTTGTTGTTAAAGATAAGTTTACATCCAATGTCAATGGTGCTATTTTTTTTCTTATAAAATAGATCATCTGAATTGCCTATCTCACAAAATACATTTTTATTTCTAAATATCATAGTGCCATTTGAAAAAATATTACCTTCCAACCATAAGTATAAAAGGGGGTAGTTTATGTGTGTTTGTTTCTGTGTTTGTATGAGAGAAAGTTTAACTCTTTTAACACTTATAGTGTCTGACAAGTTAAGTTCACAAAAACATCCTGAAAAAAAAAAAAACAATTTACCTTGAAAAAGCAAAAAATTGATCCCATTTTTCACAGACTACAGGTCAGGTACCACATAAGATTCATATGAACTAATAGAATGTTGTTAAATTTACTTTGAAACTTTTCTCTTATTTTACTCTAAGCTACATCCATAAATTAAAAATACATATTTTCTAGTGCTTTGCTTCAAAAGAGGTATGAAAGATTTCCTCAAAAAGAACATGAATACCATTCAGTAAAGATTAAGCACAAACACTGATTGTTTTGGGAGAAAGGCATTAATTTAATAACTAGTGATTTTAGATGCAATAAATCTTATTCCCATAATTTTAGGGCCTGGCACCATGCCATACATGTATCAGGCACTCGATTAATGTTTGCTAAAGAAAAAAGAAATAATTGATTATTGGGCTTTTGTGTTACAAGTGGGCTTTTTCTTTCAATGAAGTCAATATACCTCCCTCCTTTTCCATCATAATGATTTGTTTTTACTGCCAGAATCTAATACTATCATAGAGATTTTGTTAATATGCAACAATAATTACATTTCATTTGAATTCAGTCTGTAACAACCTTCAGACAAAATAACAAGTTAAAGCAAAGTAGAACCATAAATGTGTTTTATTTCATATCATAACATAAAATATATTTCTTATATTTTCTCTTCACTTTACATGCATCCATTTATTTTTTATAAATTGTTATGAGTAAAATCTTTAAGTTCTTCTCATTTGTGGATTTAGCATAAACAAATTTTCTTTAGCAATATTAAAATAAACCTAGGTATTCTTGAGGAATTTTTGCTTCTAATATCATCAAACTTCTTTAATTACCAATCTTGTGCATGTGGTGTGGAATGTGGTTGACATTATTATTAAAAACCAACAATTTTGAGATAGAATATTTCCCTGAGACAAGAGAAACACCAAGATAACTGTTAAGTCAAAACTAGCAACTCAATTTAATATCAAGAATTAATAAAAGTCCCAAGAAAAACACATTATCTGTTTGCACAACCTTTACAATTGAAGGAAAATAATGTTAAGAAGGTCCCTAGTACAATTTAGATACATACATTAAAGTCCCCTTGGTTTTCAAGTGAAATTGTTAAGTTTAACACATATTAGTAGAGCCAACATGACACAAAACACAGATAAGAAAGGAAAAGACAGACTTACATATGACAAATACTCTGTGAAGATTACAAATGCTAAAATTAAGTTTAAAGTATGTTTTTCTATAATGTCCTCAAACAACTTTCTATACTTTTTCATAATTAGTAACAACTTAATGACTACTAAGGAATGCTTTATGTCTCTCAACCATGATGTAATTATTAATGTTGCCTTTAAGAATAACTTCAATTTCTTCAACCTTGCTTTCCTTGAAGCAAAACTTCTTATTAGTATACTGATCCTAGAAATTGCTCATGGGGCCAAATATCAATTTCTATCTTCCTAGTCAACTCTAGAAAATTCTCTTTTAGGACATTCAGGTAATAGAATATGTAGATACACTCTAAATCACACTCCTAAATCACTTTAGGATCACATATATGTTCAATATTTATCTTGAAGTTTTATGTGGTGAATAGTTTACAATGACCTCATGGATTATGTCAACTTTAGAATTTCACATTGTAGGAATTTTAAACTGGTTGCAGAGGAATAATAAGTCATTAACATCAAACTAGGATCTTAAAAAAGCAAAAGCTACCTCTACATCCTTGAACATCTTGTTTCTTTGTTTATGTTTCATCAAAGCAAGGCAAAACAATGGCCCATGTTCACATTTTAAAGTTTGCCCAACTTTGTAGAGTCTCATATATTTTTACCTACTTTCTGGAATATATTCATCATAGTGATAAATGACACTAAAAAAATACACCATACCACCAATTTGTCTCATTTTCTATCCCAAAACACTAATTGATAATAATTTAGGTGACTTAATTACTTTGTATAATTAAATAAAATTGGATCTCAATTTTTCTATTGTTTAAAAAAAAGAATCCTATAAAGCTCCATTTAATGTGTTTTCCAGGCCATAACAAAGAAGCATACTGTACCTCTTACGCTGCTGGTTGTTGCAGATGTGGTTGGGCTGGTTGTTATGGCTACAGTGGTTGTAACTGTTGCAGTGGTAAGGGAGGGGATGATAGTAGTGGGAAGCAAAGTGTTGGGAACATCTGGTGAGTGGAAAAAAACAAAATATAAAACAAAATCATATCATGCAAACAAAAGAGAAACAAATGATTCAAATTACAAATACATATAACTTATTTAGGTTTAACTTTTACAGGCTTAAAGAGTTTATCAGGTACAATACTGCTTGTACCACACAGTTCCTGTCATTTCTTTTCACTTCTTTTTCATGCTCCAACACAAAGGGAAAGAAAAACGTGGAGCGCTGTTTGCAAATAAGCAGATTTTTTGTACTATTTGAGTGAAATTTAAAATGACAAGAATTTGTTTATTCACTGAGCCATTTAAAACGTTTTCATGCAGTAGCAAAATACAGATAGGTGAAAAAAATAACATGCTTTGTCAGAGAAGTAAACAAAGAAACACACATACAGAAATAAACACAAATAACACCACCAAATAAGATTAAAGAAATGTTAAGGATGAATGAGCATATGCATGTTAAATGTTTTTTTCTTTCCCATTTAGGGAAACTTGATAGAAAATAGGATGAGAGTAATCTTTAGAAACAAAATAGAAGCCAATTATTATTATTATTATTTTGCTTCCCTTTTCTGACAAACAATGTTAATGTACAGCTTAGAGTCTTGCAATTCTTACCCTGATTAGCTGGTAACGCCTTCTAACAATATTGCAGTACCTAGGAGTCTTTAACAAGTAATGAGTCAACTAGCATGAAACCCAATATTCTGAAAGGTTTAAGATTTATTTTCAAATGGCAGATCCAAGAGTGGTTATTGAACATAGACTTGAACCATAGTATTCAACCTCCAACCCATGATTAGTCAAAGTTTCTGAACAGTGGATTCAAATACAATGAAAATAACAAACAGAAAGAATAGCTTAATGTTTAATGCCAAAATCTTCCTTCCTTTCACTTGGAACCAGCTGAAAATATTAAGAGCAGCACAGAGAACACAAAACCGTACAATCAGTGTCAAGCTATAATAACCTCAGCAATATCCTCAAAGGGTCAAATCATGTCTCAGATAGATAGGCATTTAATTTACACAGTGAGGAAATTAGAAACTGTTCACAAATTACCTGTAACTATTATCTGGAGCTTGATTTCACAGGTTTGCCACACAACCCCTATATATTCAGAGTGTTTGACAGATTATTTTGCCATTAAAAGGTTTCCTGTCACTCTCTCAGTCAAAGTTTTTGAGTCACACCAAAAGTTTTCTAGTTCTTTATTTCTGATAAACAGCCCCACTCAATCTGTAGAGTTTACCTGCTGAATTCTCTACACTGGTGACATCAGAAAACAGCATGAGATTCCTCTCTTATCTTTAGTATTGATGTTTACATCTGTTTTTCAACAGGGAAAATGCTACCTGACCAGTCAAATTAAGAAAACAACCTTCTGAAAACTCAATGGTACTGCATCAATCACTGGGGAAAATGAGTATTGCCTGGAGAGTGATTACTATGATCATAAAGTAGAATTGGCTTTAACGTGAATACAAATGAATAAATATCATGCATATGTGCACATGTACTTATTATTTTTTATAATTCTTACATCGTGGTACACTTTCTAAAATAGTTTGGGGAGGTGGGAAGACTAGAATGAAAGGAATATTTTCAAATTAATTAAAAATATATTCAAATTATAAGCACTTGTGAATATCTGAAATAGAAAATAATGCATTCCTCATCTGCTAGCAAAATAACTTGCCTGTTTGGATCTCAAAATATATGTATTTAATTAATGAAAATGTAATTATCTTCCAGGGCTACCACATATAAGAACACACAGTAAAATCATTCCTTTAAAACTTTATGTCAAGAACCTGATATTACTAAACCTACTAGAGATTATAAAATATTAAATTATTTGCCAGCAGACAATAGGTTAAAATAATATTCCATTGGATCTGAAGAATAGCCTCTCAAAACCAGCCATAACTTGATTCATTAAAAACATAAGTTCAAGTAACTTTTTTTTTAATGTAGTCAAAAAAAATTATTTGAATTTTTCCCCTTTATTCCATATCAACAATGATAAGTATTAAAAATCCTGAATTGTTTGGGAGAAATAATAAATTTCCTTGCTAAGAAAACCAATCATTGCCCATACTTCTTGCTACATTGAAAGCAGTGTGACTTTAACTGGAGAATCATGTCCTCCATATCTCCTTACGAACTCTTCTCCACTTTCACCTGTAAGGCTTTCAGAGAAGTGATGAAAGCCAGAAGGCTTACAAGACTCCTCATACTCAGTGAAGAGGACTAAAAACTTGAGAGTCTCTTGGGGCATGGCAAATGATCACGACAAACTTATGAGTTTATTATTATTATCCCCACTTAATGGATGAAAAAACTGGGAGAGTTTCCTCATCTGTAAAATTACACAAACACACACAGACACACATAACCAAACATGCAAGTTAAGAGTTATGTTATAGATAAAATGATTAATTTAATATAAGATTAAAATGGAGTGTTTTTTCCACCAATTCCATATGAATATCATTTGTTTTTAGCTTCTTGTTTTAAGTCTGGTCAAAGCAGAAATTAGCAAAGCCTCTGCGCTGTCTCCGTAAGTCCAAACATCAGTCTCTGGTTTTTATACCTACCAGTGGATGGCAACATTTGGCATCATATAATAATTCTTTCAAAGCTGCTGGTTTGATACATTCACTTTCTGGCCTTTTATTTAGACATTGATTGTGTAAGTGGAGATTCTTTTTTATTAGTAAATATGGAATAGGAGATCCCAGTACTAATCATTTGCCTCATTTTGGAATTATCTAGAAACCTGTACCTTTTTGAAAACCATTATTTCATTCATATGAATAATACTCTGTCAAGCACAGTAAAGTGTTGAAAATGGAAGCCGGTTTTTTGTTTGTTTGTTTGTGTTTTAGTAGGTGCTGGGGAAGTAGGTGTTCAATCACTGAGCTATATTCACTCTCCAATGAGAGTTAGTTTTCTCATTTGTTTGCTTTTAGGAGGTACCAGGGATCAAACACGGAACCTCATGTTTTTTCCCAACTAAGATGTATCTTTAAAAAAAAAATTCTCTAAAGAATAAAACTGTACTAATCCATGAAACTAGATAATTGGCAGTTGAATTAATATAAGTAATTTGCTGAATTGCCAACTTTAGGAGACCTTAATGTATATGTTACATGATATCATTCTATAGTATCCAAAGTATATTTGAACATGGAAAATAAAATAGCTGGAAATAAAAATTAGTCAAATTGATGGTATGCAACATAAAATATGTGAATATTAAAATTCAAAAATAACTAATAGCTCAATTAACTACATAAATTTTTCATCTCTGATTTTCACAATGCAAAAGAGGATTTCAAATTTTTTTTATTATTGTTTTTCTTGGAGTCTGTCATTTTAATCAACTGCTATTGAATTTATCTGATAAAAAAGAGGTTACAGATAATATTAGGAAGGTCAGCATTTAAAACTTACAAAGGAAATTATTATCTTTAAGATATAAATATAATATCTATATTTAAGACATAAAACTTTAAGAGTTGGTAATTCATAAAATATCTTCTAGATAAAAGGTTTTTTTATAAGTGAACTAAGTGAGAGTAACTAGGTTTTATTAGTCTAGATCTGATCAGAGAATGTAAATATGGAAAAATTATTTGGATATAATTTAAATCCAAACAAGAGAGATTTCAATGAAGTTCTTCAATATTAGAATTAAAAACATATAATAATTATTGAGAAATGTTAGTTGACATTTAATGTAACAATTGCTTTCAAGCTCTTAAAATAT
>PVKH010024014.1:0-13723 GCA_004027955.1 Chaetophractus vellerosus
TTTTAAATTAATGAGGCATATATAAAAATACAGAAATACAAATACTTACAAAAAGTTGATGTATATTTTCCTGAAAAAGTCATTATTAAAGACAAGACATTTACTGTATTGGGTTCTAAATATTTTTGCATAATTCTTTCTCTTAGGTTTAATTTCAATATGGTCTTATAATGAAATTTATGAATTAAATAAATCTTCCCTAAAAATAAGGAAGAATTAGTATCAAAATTCGAATTCTTCCCTACTTAGATCCATGTACTGATTTTTTTTTTTTTTAGAAGTTGTAGGTCTACAGAAAAATCATGCAGAAAATATGGCGTTCCCACATACTTCCCCTCACATACACAAGTTTCCCTATTAGTAACGCTTTGCATTAGTGTGGTATCTTTCTTACAACTGATTAAATATTATAAAAATATCCATAGTTTACATTAGAGTTCACTGTATCTGTTATACAGTCCCATGTTGTTGTTTTTTTTAAAGTGTATTCTAGTAACATATATGCAACCTAAACTTCCACCCTTTAACCACACAAACATACAACTCAAGGCTGTTGCTTACTTTAAAGATGTTGTGCTACCATCACTACCATTCATTTCCAAAACTTTTCCATCAACCCAAACAGAAATTCTGTAACAATTAACCATTAACTCCCATTCTCTACTCCTACCCCAGCCCCTTGTAACATGTACTTCAGTTTTTTACTCTGTGACAACATGATGTCTTCAAGATTCATCCATGTTGTCACATGTATCAGAACTTCATTCCTTTTTATGACTGAATAATATTCCACTGTACATATATATATGATTTGTTTACCCATTCACCTGCTGATGGCCACTTGGGTTGCTTCCATCTTTTGGCAATTGTGAATAATGCTACTATGAAATATGGAGTACAAATACCTGTTCCTAGGAATAGGATTGCTGGCTCATGTGGCAATTCTATGTTTAATTTTCTGAGGAACCACCAAACTGTTTTCCACAGCAGCTGCACCATTTTATATTCCCACCAAAAATAAACTAGTGTTCCTGTTTCTCTACATTCTTTCCAACACTTGTTATTTTCTGGTTTTTCAATAGTAGCCATTCTAGTGGGTATGAAATGATATATCATTGTAGTTTTGATTTGTTATGTACTGATTTTTAAATCTATTGCAAATCCTCACTAACATAAAACTTGTTTTTTGCTTCTCATCAGAAATTACTTTTTATTCAAGAAAGAAAGGGGGGGGGTGTATTGTGTTTTTTTTTTTTTAACCAAAGAAGGAAGGATATATTTTTTTACCTCCCTCAGTCAACTAAAACCAACAAAAAAAAGCTACAAACCAACTGCTTCTGTAACAATGTTCTTGCTTTTGGAGGCGGTATAGGGCCAAGAGCAAGGTTTCTGAGGTACTCTCGTCTAGAAATTAAAAACAGGCAAATCATAACCATAAATATGTTCAAAGATTAACTGGATAAAAAAGTTATAAAGGTGGATTCATACAGATCAAAGAGTTTCAATCTAATTCTAACAATCATTTTTCAGTGTAACCTCAAAGAAGTAAATAAGCTCTTTAAGTTGGTTAATATTACAAGTTTCTCCTATTCATTAAGAAAAACTGAAAGGCAAACAAGTTCTACATACTAAGTATTAATTGCTCATGTTTGTATAGAACATTAAAATTTAGTTGATTCTCACAATCTAATGTTTTTCCTGCAATTTAATTGTCTATAGTACTCTTCCTTAATCTTGGCTCAAAATAATTTCATGTTAAGATATGTAAATAAAACTGACCCCTTTAGAATACTTCAAATGCAACTCAGCTCTTAGAGCTTTTTAGATAAAATGCATAAGTTCAATTATTACTATACACACAGAAATAATCAGTGAAGAGTAAACAGATATTCATTTAAAACATTGCTAAAATGCTTGACAAACATCAAAAGAATACTGTTCTGCTTACATTTGTAAATAACGTCTAAGAAAAATATAAATGAGCCTTAAAACATTTCTCTAGGACAAAAAGTGATTTCAAATGGTCAGCTCAACTGTAAATATAAGGCACAATCCATCTCCTGGCTTCTATTTCTGTGAATTCAAATTTACTAGACTTCCCCAAACTTCAACCAATCAGGAAAACATTATGAAATGCTAAGAAGTGTCTAACCTATTATAAAAGACGTAAGCAAGACTATTATACAAGAAGTAAACCGGCACAAGTTTGACCAATAATGAATATAAATAAATACTAAAGCTGTTTTGGGGACGTTGAGCAACATTACTTCAGATTAGTAAATTTCACATTTTAATATGTAAAGAGTCTGTCTTAAGAAATAATGCTTCACCATAACCTCCAAGGCTAGTCCAAATCAAGCCTAGACTCTAGGACTAAACAAAAGAGAAGGTGATCTTAAAGAGGATCCTGTTACAGAACAGGATAATTCTGAAATCAATTGTGACTGATTTGCTACAGTCCAATCTGAAAATTTAAATCTGACCCCAACCCTGAAGAATATCTGAACTCCTGAGTATGAACAGCTTCAAAGCTAAACCAGAATTCTCTGTGCAAATGAACATCCTGTTCCAAGGTCTCCACTGAACAGGGATCATTTATCAGTTTATTCTTCACTTTGTGGATGCCAACCACTTTCAGGATATATAAGAGTAGTCTGATTAGACCTCATCAAACTACATTTCAAGCCCTAAGATCTGGGAATGAAAAATGCTACAGAATTCTAAATGATCTACAGCTTAATGAACAAAAAAATTATTTATAAATGAAGAATTTCAAATGTTAGGTGACCCAACTTTAACATCACTGAATGTTACTAAAATCATTTTAAAATTTTCATGAAATATTTCAAAATACAATTTAGTAATTGATAGTGTTTAAGTACAACAAATTAAAACCATGAAACAACTGCAGCAATACTACAAATCTATCCAGTTAAATGGAATGAGTTTACAGCATTTCAGATCTACTAAAAGCAAAAAACAGTGTTTCCCTTGTGATTTACGTGAATAAATACTTTCTCAAATTTATAAGTGAGTATTTGGCAGGGTATGAATAATGATAATAAAAAGAATATGAGGGCTAAAGACAAGTACAGTATCACAAAACCTAGTTTACGGTCAAAACAAGCAATCTGTCAACATAGGAAGTGCTTCAAAGTTTAACCTTGAGACATATGCTGGCTGTAGTAAAGCATCTAATTTGTGTCACAAGACACAGGTTTGAGTAAGCTCTTTTACCTATTAATTATATGACCTTTTGGTAGTTACTTAGCTTCTCTTAATCTCAGCCTCTTCATATGTAAACGAGGATAATACCCCCAGATATTACAGCATAACTAGCAGGATTAAATAAAATAATTCTCTTATTCACTCAACAAATATGCACTGACAAATTATTATTTTTATTATGTACAAAATCCCCCTTTCCAATATCTTCAAATAAATCAAACATACATTAACTTTTAATATTACCAAGAAAAAGCAAATCTGATTCTTAAGCTATGGTCACAAACCTTCCTAGAAAGGACATCGCAAATATCACTTGAGAAAAATCTTAACCGAAATGATCAGAGTAAGCACTGATATTGAAGATATGACAATTGAAGGATCACATCTTAAAATTGTTTTGACACAAAATAAATAAAAATAGAATTCCCTAAGAGATTTTTCAATATTAAACAGAAACATGGACTCAGACTCAGCCCATAAATTGTTGGGTCAGTATCCAATTTCAAGCATAAAAGCTTAACACATGATATTAAATAGTAGGTAAATTATTCCTTGATAAAACATGAGATTTTTTTCCCCATAACAAAGCACACAAACCACTTATAATATACAAACTCTTAAGTTTCCTTAATTGTTCTAACTGATCAATATCATTATAATATGGTCTTCACTTGGACTCTGTACTGATCTAACTTCAGCATGAAAAAAATAAATCTCATGATGGTAGCACATTGTGAATGCCATTAACAGAAGTGAAATACACATCTGAATATGATTAAAAGGGGAAATATGAGACTGTATATACGGAAGCAGAATAAGAAAAAAAAATTTTTAAACCCATGGAACTACACCATACAGTGAATCTTAAACTAAACCAAGGACTTTAATTAATAGTACAATTATAAAAATGTGCTATCATCAATTGCAACAAATGTTCCACACCAATATAAGTGTGATGGTATTTAGGAATCCTGTTATTTTATGCACGATTGTTCGAAAACCCACAACTTCTCTAATAGAGAAAAACAAAATAAATCACAGACTTGAACACTTTTAAAAAAAAGTCTCCTTTCAGAAACACTTATTCCCCAAAAGTTAATATTACCAGGAGCTATG
Organism: Chaetophractus vellerosus; assembly: GCA_004027955.1. Classification (NCBI taxonomy): domain Eukaryota; kingdom Metazoa; phylum Chordata; class Mammalia; order Cingulata; family Chlamyphoridae; genus Chaetophractus; species Chaetophractus vellerosus. The sequence goes on from PVKH010024014.1 coordinate 4,345, forward strand.
TGAAAGTTGTTCTTTCCTCACTACTCAGAAAGTCTGAAACACCCACATTATTTATGTTAAGCATAAAATGAAAGTCATTCTTGATATGCATCCACTATACTTCAAATTCTAAACAATAAAATAGTTCAGCCTCAATGTTTATTCAGTTGCTAGCCTATTTATCCTAAATTCTTGTTGAGGGCATACGCCAGGAAACTAAACTAGGACTGCTCACTAAACTCTGGATAAGCTGGAAATGTTTTTAATTGTGACACACATGGATCAATTTAAATTAGAAATTTACCCAAAAAATAGGTGAATATATCAACTGGCATATTCTCTGCACAGGTCAATATTCCTTTTAAGAATGTGACCTAAGCCCTCCGGTGGACCATGCAACTGAATGTTAAATAGTGGAAAGCAATCTTCTTTGATGTATCCAAACAATTTTAATAGAAACTGAAACAGGAATAACTTTAATCTTTTCCCCCACTCACTTGGAACTGAATGCGGTAGATGCCCTGAAAAATTAAGTTTTGGAGAAATCGTAAACTACTGGAAGTTTCAATTACCACTACCATATAAATACGTCAAATATAATGAAGAGTTGTCTCTCCAGAAACCTAAATACTCAAAACAGAACTACGGTTGCTTCTAGTTTTTTTAAATTATAATAAAGTTTTGAAATCTTGAAAGATATGCGTGAAAACCAAAATTTCCGAGGAAAAGGTTGATCTTGAATAATTTTTGGACAAAGTACGGAAAAGTGAAATTGGAACACTGAGACAGTACTAGAAGTTCTACGCCCGGCGATGAACCCCTTATGTCTCCAAAAGAGGGGCTTCGTTAGGTCCTTTTTATTAGTTAAGGTTGTTGTTTATGCTGCACATTAATAATTTTAAGAAGCTCGTATGAAGAAAAAGTTTTATTCAAACATTACAATTTTTCTTTCCGTGGCCAGTGAACGGCTTTGTTTCAGTATCAAGGATTATTTTGGATGTCAACAATTATATTACTGCTCCGGAAGAGCCCCTGTTTCCCTCACTCTCACGGGGGACGTGGTGAACTGATGCTTAGAGATGTTGAGAGGACCATCCCGTCCTACTCCAGTCCTCTCCATCCCTTATCGACAGTCACATTTTACCTTGTATTTTTGTTGCTGCATTTAAATTTTTGTAAAAAGACACCTGCACACACAATTTCCCGACCGCCACCAGGGAGCAATCAGACTATCAGGCTCGATCTCCAGGAGCTCCAGAGAAAGAGACGTCGTAAAACACACTTGGCCGAAGAAGGGGAGCGCTGAAGGAGCTGGAGGAGGGAGCAGCCCAGAGGTGGAGAGAGGCAGAGGCGGCGCCTGTTTACAGACGCAGTCACCCTCCCCCACCGACTGGGGGTCTAAAAAGCATTTCCTGTGCGCACCCAGTTATCAGCCACGGCCCTGGGAGAGGCGACTAGCGGGGCAGCCTTTTGGCCCCCGGTCTCCTGCCGATGGCTCTCTCGCCCTCCTCAAGGCCAGGGCGGCGCCCGCACCTCACCACGGCCTACCCACCCCGGCAGGCCCTCCCCGAGGCACGCCGAGGCCTGAGGCCTAAAGGACGCCGGCCACTGACAAGCCCCTCGGCCGCCAGTGGCGCCCCTACCGGGGGCCTGGGCTGGGCAGAAACCGCTGACCCCGAGAAGCGGAGGCTGACCAAGAAGAGTCCCTTCCCCGCCGCGACTGCCTATTGTTCCGCACGGAGGCCCCAGCCGCTGCTGTCCCGCTCCCCCGCCGCCCGCCGCCCGCCGGCTCGCTCACCGCGCTGGTCCGAGCGACAGCTCCTCTCAGCTCCGAATCCCCGCAGCCGTAGCCACCGCCGCGGCAGCCACCGCCGCCGCCGCTGCCACCGTAGACTCTGACTCTGCCCCAGACTTCCGGGCCACGGCCGCCACTGCCACTGCCACTGCCGCCTCCGGTCTCCCACCTGCTGCTGCCGAGGCTGCTCCTGCAGCAGGGGCCATCTTGTTAGTCGGCCTCCTCTTCCTCCTCCACCTCCTCCTCCTCCGCCCCGGCGCTCGTTGTCCTCGTCCCTTTCCTCTTCGTCAGGCTCCCGCCCGCCCCGGAGACTGGGGCGGAGAGACGAGGGCGAGGCTCCTCCCTCCGGGGGCGGGGCAAGAGGCGGGGCGGGCGCCGGCAGGAAAGCTCTGAGTCACCCGCCACCAACGCCCGGGGGGATGGGGATGGCGGCGACGCTGCTCGCCTTGACTCGAAGCGCTCACGCCCTGAGAGGAAGAACTGGTCCGTCCGTTCGCACTGCCCTCCCTCCCCCACCCAGGGCTTTTGGGCCCAGCGGGCAAGTGCCCGAACTGCGAGGGTGGGATTGGAAAATTTCTGACGATTTCATCGAATCCCGCGCTACCTCTACTCCTTTGACTTTGTCAGCTCTTGCCTCTCATATTTGTTTCTCACATCTCCCATTCTATCTGGGTTCTGCACCAACTTTGCCCAGAAGAGTTCAGCCTCCCGTAAAAGCAGCGAAACAGCCCTTTAAAGGGCTGCGCACAGCTCCAAAGCCTGGTCTCGCCAGCCCTCTGTGAACAATAGGAGCTAATCTGGGAAGGATAGAAAAAGATTCGGCCCATAGAAGAGCTACTGGATATAAAAGCCAAAAAGCTAGTGCCATTTGGAAGTTTCTTCTTACGGAAAAGTTGCCATTTTGGTTTGGGGAAATGGGAGATCCGCGCTCACGACAAATCAAATTAGCCAAACAATTGCTTTTGAAAAGCGAGAGAAATGAATTCTTTTAATATACAGTTCTAATTTACAAATAAATCGTCGAAAATAGAAGTGGTCCCCAAATAAACAACCTTTTAGTACTACCACTTAGCACTATGGGGTTTTTTGCTATAGGTTTTGGACAAGAGGGCAGATTTCGCTTTTCTGTCCTTTCTTCTGCATACATCACTGATACCAAGAAATGTATTATATTTAGGGAAGCTTCTACCTGTAACTTGACAAATTCAATCACTATTTTTTATATTGGTGTAAACACACACCTTCCTAAACTCTTACCAGGGAAGAGATACCCTCCTGACACTCAAGTTTCATCCTGTTTTTAGAAGACCTATTGATGTCTTTCTATGGATTGGAATTTACTCCCTTTGAATTGGACTAAATCTGTAACCTTCTCTACAACCTACTAAATAGTAACCCCAGTCCTACAAACAGGCAAATTTCTAGCTACCACCGTGGGATTAGATTAGAATGTGCTTTCTTTTCTCTCTTTGATAGCCTTTCACTCCTCAAACAGCCCCCTGCTAGGAAAAACAGATTAATCTGTTCCTCTTGCTTTTCCTCCTCCTCCCTTCTCACTCCTAGGGAACCTTCCACAACAGAAGGTCTAGCGGCTGTTGCTAGGCAAACATGCCAACGGCCCTGTTAAGGCAAAGAAAGTAACCCAACTTCCATTCTTTACAATAACCTAGATAATGTAACTTCTTTGAACTATTAATAGCGCTACCACTGTGGGTTCCCTTATAAAATATGATGTTTAAGTTAAATTATTTTTATTAGTTCATCAATATTTCAATTAAAAACAGCTTAAGAATGGAGAAGCTTCCCAAAATTCATTTTCAAGATATTATTCAACAAAGTTGGCAGAAAAAGAAGAGCAGCTTTGAAAGAAAATGCTTAAGTGTTTGTAATAAAAGCTAATCTATGAGAAGTCATTTATAGGCTTTGAAGTATGAGATACAGAGGATAATTCGTCTCCTGAGACTTAGTCTATTTAGAAGAAAGATAAAATGGTTAGACAGCAAGAAAAAAAAAAAGATGTTCTGGATTTTGTTCCCAAATTAGCAACTCAGTGTAAGAATTAGTCCTGATTTTGCTACTTTTTAAAAAAACTATCATTGTTATGTGATAGTAACATTTTGCAGGGAGTTATGATTTATTGAGAGTTAATATAAATAAAATTAAATAAGAATTATGTTGAAATTTAAAATAAGATATATAAACATTTAAACTTCTAAACTTTTAAAATTAATTTGTTTTAATGCAGTGAAATTTGTATTACTGCAGTGAAATGAATAATGTTTGAGAAGCACCTTGAGCTAAGATAGAGCTAAGATAATATATTAAGAATGAATTGCTAAAGACTAACATCATAAATGTGCTTTATAGGCATTTGTGCTTAGAAGTCACTATTTTGTAGCTTTAACACAATTTAAACAACTTAGGTTTTATTGTTATACATATATTTTAAACAATTTAGTTTTATTTCACATTTTGCTAATTAATTCTGCTGTGGAATGCCTAGAAATTTACACTCTGCCTCAGGCTCCACCACTGATACTTTTGAACTTAAATGAGTCATTTCATGTAAAGTGCTTAAACAAGTGCCTGGCAGATAGTAAGTTCTCAATAAGTGGTTTTTTGCTTTTTTTTTTTTACAATTCCTTTTATGTTGATGTCATTATAATCTTTAGTTTCTTGATCAGTCAAAAATAAGTCAAGTACATTTTTACTCTTAGCATTAACCCTAAAAAAGATTAGTGCTATTTTTCAGATCATACACAAATAATATCATGCCTAATGAATCTTCAATATATTTTCTGATTTGCCTGTATGATTCTGTTCCTCCTTTGATTTTTTTAGAATAAACTATGATATATTTTTTTAATTATTACATGATTTAAAATTGCTCTAGAAGGTATAATTGTCACCCTACAGCATTGTTTCTCACATTAGGGCTAGAAAAGACCCTAGATACCTACCCACGTATGTCAGCAGATGTAACTGAGACTTAAGAAAGGTTGGATAGATCACTTATCTATACAACTCCTTGTTTATAAATAAACATGCTATTGAGGGGGGTGTTAGAGATTAGGGAAGGCTGGATAGGGAGCAGGGACTACAAAGATGAATGAGGCACATGTCCCTGCCTTAAAGAAATTTAAGCAGGAAGAATACAGCAAGATGTGCCTGTAAAGAACTAGAGTATTAAGTTGCTTGATGATGTGTGTATAGAAAGTTCAATGAGAGTTAAAAGGAAGAAATAGTAGGAATCTTGAATGTCACAGAACCTTCCTTTTGACAATTGGCAATACCATGATTTTAGATGTGTACCCAGAGGCATAGAAGCCAGTTTGGGAAATGTGGAAATGAAAGAGGATGAGGGATGGGAAGTTGAAAGGCATGAGAACAGTTTGGATTAACCACAAACACCTGTAAAAGTTCAGCTGGGACCTGAGACCTCTCCGATGTAAGTAGTTTATGAAAGGGGAGGGAATATGTTCTCAAACATGCACACGTGCTCAAAATAGGGAGTACCAGGAGCTAAGTCGCTTGGATTTACCGAATTGCTTTAGGTAAAGCAGGGGGTTGGGGTCAGGAAGCCCCAGCCCTTACACCTTGAGTCCTGCTCATCCTCCCCAGCTTTTCCCCTCCCCTTATACATAGATTCTCCATGACTTCCTACTCTTTCCACCAGTCCACACCATTACACCCCCCTCCTGTTACCAGTATTCATTAAAATAAAACTCTAGAAAATAAGAGGAAGATACCCCAAGCAATTACATTAAGGAATTATGAGGAAACCAATAATGTCTGACCTACCCTTCACCTTTAGAGTCCATCTCAAACCAGGCGCAAGTCAGAATGAGCAAACTATGCCTAAGGGTTTGCCTTGTTCAGAATTAATCAGGGATTTCCGGAGGTAGGCCCTTGTGAACTTGATTCCAAAAGGACTAAATAAAATGTTTGTGATCCATCTGAAATTGCTTCTAAACTGGCCTGTTTTCTAAGACCTCTAACCCAACATTAAGCATGTCTGAACTTCATCTGACTCCCTGAGACACCTTTAGGGAAGAGACATCAGATAACTTTCAGCAAAGAGGCTCATTCTAGGCACTAACAGTGCTGTAAGAGAAAGCAGCTCTACTACCTGGCAAAATTCACAGAAATATTGTTTTTCGTTATAAATGCCTATTAGGGATTATAAATGCCTATTAAGAATATCATACTTATGAATAAAAGTCATTCTTGTAAAGGTACCATTTTAAATCTATTCAGTGAAACCTGAAGCTTTTCTTTTTCTGTTTACATCTTGTGTAATAAAACATTGATGCCTTATTGGGTACAAATTAGCAACAATAAATAAGATATTAAAATTTTAAAATTTGATTACCAAAATTATCTGAGCGATCCCATAATGAGAGTTATCAGAAGATAGATACCAGTATGTGAATAAATTCAAGATGAATATGAAAGTTTAAATCTTTTTTTTATATAGCTAATGATTGGAACCTCATTTGGAGCTCCACCTTAAGTTTAAATGTGCAATTTTAGATAAATTGAGGTCAAATACATTTAGTCACCAATGTGTCCTCCTGCAGTAATGCATGCACAGTATCTCTTGTGCATATATTAGGTTTATCGTGTGGTCATGAGAAGCCAGTTAAGAAAAAGGTGGACATTCATGTATAAATCACCCAGAAAACTAGAATTTGAAAGGTGCACTTTTAGCGAGATGGAGGGGAAACGTCCTTTTGCTCTATGCCTAACTTTCCAGGATCTTGACTTGGGGGAGTCTTTCAGGTTGTATTAGTCAGGGTTCTCTTGGGAAACAGAATCAACAGGAGATATCTGTCAATAACATGAGATTTTATAAGAGTCTCTTTCACGTGACCGTGGGGATGCACAAGTCCAGGTTCCTCAGGCAGGCTCCAAACCAGGGGCTCTGATGAAAGTCCGATGAAAGGTCCTTGATGAGTTTCTGGAAGAAGTTGGCTGTCCAAAGACGAGCTGGAAAATTCTCTCTGAATGTTGAAATCACTTCCCCTTTTAAGGTATTCAACTGATTGGATAAAAGCGTCACCTATTGCTGATGTAATCTCCCTGATTGATGCAGATGTAATCAGCCATCCATGCAGTACACTCACTGGCGATCAAAGTCCATAAATGCTCTTGTATTACAATTATCCCAGGGCTTGCTGGACCTAATACCTGGACACAGTTACCTGGCCGAGTTGACACATTAGCCTAACCATCACACAGATTCTTTATAATATTCCAAGGGAGTAAAGATGATCTCAGCTACATGGAGGCAGGTTGCAAACCAGGTAGGAAGACTTCCTAATGATAGACTCCTCATTGAAGATGAATTTCCAGCTTCATGTTACTCCATGAGTTTATTTCCCTGTTGTTATCCTCTGATTTTGAATAAAGTCTTATTTGAATGATCCAACCTTTTCTCTGCTACATCCTATTTATGGGAGAGTTCTGCAACCAAACTTGGGTCAGTCATTCCCATGCAGGCCTGTGTAGTTTTGGCAGTGGGAAATATCCAAAGCTCCCCAAAGGAAAAGTAAATCTAAGGGGCAAGAGTCAGAGCACTTCTCCACCTGGATATTTTTCTTCTCTTGTCAATCTTAGACTGGCAGAAGCACCTAGCTCAAACCCTTGCTCCATTGCTTACTAGCTGTGTGATCTTTTATAAGTAAACCTTTAAAACCTTCACTTTCCTTGACTAAAAAATAAGGGTTGTAAAATGAATCTAAGAAAGTTTTAGGGAGATTAAAATGGGAAAAATACACAATGAGCATCTAGTACAATGCCTGACATCTATTAAGCACTTGATGAATCAGAGTTATTAAAATTATACTAGGTACTGTGTATTGAATTAGACTGGTGGTTCTCAATTTTAGCTGCAAACTTTAAAAAACAATACAGGGAAGTGGATGTGGCTCAAGCAATTAGGTGCCTCCCTCCCACATCGGAGTTTCCAGGTTCGGTTCCTGTTGCCTCCTAAAGAAACAGGGAAGATGAACAGACACAGCAAGTGCAAACAACGAGGAGGTGAGGAGAGATAATGAAATAAAGCTTTTTAAAAAACACAAAAAACGATATATTTCCAGCTCTGCCTCTAGAGATTCTGATTTGGGATGTTGGTGTGGGGCTAGATTTTTTTTGCTTTTTTTTGGGGGGGGCGCAGTTTACAGATTATTCTATCCTATCATTTGGGGTGAGAACCACTTACATCAAGGGTCAGCAAACTTTTTCGTTAAAACAGTTAGATAGTAAATATTTTAGGCTTTGCAGACCATGTGGCCTCTGTCACAACCACTCAACTCTGTTATTGTAGTATGAAAGCAGCTATAGACAATATGAAAACAGGTGAGCATGGCCATGTTCCAATAAAACTTTATTTATAAAAACAGACAAAAGCAGGCAGTGGGCCAGATATGTCTTAAAAGATGAGAGTTGTTTTTTTTGTTGTTGTTGTTGTTGTTTTTTGCAAGAGCTTGGGAAAGTATATTATTATGTTCCATAGCATCAGCATTAAAAGCCTTATATGTGATGACCAATGTTTGATGCCAGACACAGTTTAATTAAACAGATAATACTCCTGTCTTCCAAGGAATCTAGAACAACAACCACAAGAACATAATATTTATAAGTAAGTCCTTATGAGTAATTGCCACAAACAGATGACTATACAAGACTAAATGTGAAACTGGGTTCAAGAGTGGGCAGATTTTCCTAATGCTATTGATTTACACATATCAGATGAAATAAGAAGAGCACAGGGGCTCATTCAGGAACCAATGTAATTAAGAGGAAAACAACGTCCCCAGATTCTCTCCCTTTTTCAGCAAGAGGCTATAAAGGAATATCTTTTAAAAGGGGTCTTTTAATTAGGAATTCACAGCTTTCCACATTACTGAATTTGTCTTTCCTAAAATGTAATTTCTTCATGAGAGTACATTATTATGAGACTTAACATCTGAGCATAGAGGCTATATTATGGTTGTCATGTAATGACATCAGTGACCACTACCTTTAACCTGAGAAAATATTTCCTTTTCTCAACGAGAATGGAAAACTTAGAAGAATCAGTGGATCAGTTTGTTGTGTACATGTATGTATGGGTATGTTTAAAGCATGTCATTGGTAATCTAGTAATTGACTCTCCTTTTTTTTTTTTTAATAATTTTCTAACTCTTTTAGCACACTGGTTCTTTTTTTAAATTTTATTTTCTGCTTTTTGTCTCCCCACCCCACCCCACCCCCATTGCGGTGATGCGCCAAGTCAGCTTCACCAGTGAGCAGTGGCCTTGCCCACTCGCGGGCGGCTTGCCCCGCTTGCGGGCGGCTCTGCCCTGCCCATGGTACCTTTGCCCCGCCCATGGCAGCTTTTGCCTTCTCAAGCAGTCCGCCTGCCTGGAGAGGCCCTGGGGACTGAACCCAGGGCCTCCCATGTGGTAAACTGGCACCCTATCCACTGGGCTATACAGCCGGCCCCATAATTTACTCTCTACATTTGTAGAAATGATGCAATAGTAGCTGTTGGATAGGGCAAGTTTCTCTTTTTAATTTCCTCATTTCTCTGAAAGATGGGGAGGGATAGTGAACATTTCT
>PVKH010024015.1:0-13721 GCA_004027955.1 Chaetophractus vellerosus
AATTTTAAAAGACTGTAGGACAAGCAGCAAATGAAACAACTTGTTATTCAGATGGGGAAATACCAGTTTACAAGATGTCTAGGGAAAGGAGGGAAAGGAACTTTGCTCATGTGCCTCTTAAGTGCCAGGCACGGTGCTGGGCACTTTGCATGTCTTACTCTTAATAAAACAGACCCGGGAGGCACATGCATTGAGAAGGTGGATCTGGAATCTGGGCCAAACTGAGCAAGGCTGAGATATTTGATTCCCACGTCAGCAAGCATAGGAACATAGAGTCACACTGTGGCTGAGTTTTAGAACTAGGTGCCACCTCAGATGTCCTCTTGTCAACTTCTCACTGTAGCAGTATGGGGCAGTAGAAAGCACAGGGCTGGAATGTAGACACCTGGACTCTACAACTGGTTACTTTTGATGCCTGATTCTGAGTTCTCCCATTATAAAATGGGAGTGGCAGTAGTACTCACCTCTGAAGTTTGTAAAGAGGGTTGAAAGAACTGGTGCGTGAAGTCCTTTATAAAACTTTTTTTTTTTTGGTTACATATCCCTCCCCTTTTCTGCTTGCTCTTGCTGTGTGTTCATTGCTTGTGTTGTTCTATGTCTGCTTTGGCTCTCCCCCTGCTGCGGCAACGCACCGAGTTAGCTCACTGCGCAGGCGGCTTGACCTGCTTGTGGGCGGGTCTGCTTCCGTTCCCAGGCAGCTTTATTTTTTTGCTCCATTCGCGGGTGGCTTTGCTCCGTTCGCAGGCGGCTTTGCTCCGTTCGTAGGTGGCTCACCCTGCCCATGGCAGCTTTTGCGCTGCCCATGGCGGCTTTTGCCCTGCCCGTGGCGGCTTTTTGCCTTGCCCACAGCGGCTCTGTCCCGCCCACGGCGGCTTTGCCATTCTCAAGGCGGTCTGCCCGCTAGGAGAGGTCCCCGGGAACCGAACCCGGGGCCTCCCATGTGGTGTTCCGGCGCCCTATCCACTGGGCTATACAGCCGGCCCCCTTTCATAAAACTTGAAAGCTGTACCAGAATTTGCTAATGGAGGTTGTTTTCTTTCACAAGTGGGCACCCAAGAAAGCAGTTAGTTTGGATTTTGGTCAGCAAGAGGATTATGTATTTGCTGTAGGTCTTTTTGAGTTCCTATTGCTTTAGTTTTCTTTCCACTCATGTTTAGAATTGTTTCATTCCTACAGCAGATAATTACTGTGTGCCAGGCCCTCTGTTAGGAGGTAGAGTGGTGGATGAGGCAGATAAGTCCCTAAAACCATACCTTTGGTTGACATTTTGTTGTTACTAGGATAAGTGGTGCCAAAACCTAGATGACATCTCGTACCCTTGTTGTAGTTGGCTAAAGCTGTGGGGAGCAAAATGCCAGAAATGGGTTGGCTTTTATAAAAGAAATGTATTAGGGTAAAAGCTTACAGTTCCAAGGTTGTGAAGATGTCCAAATAAGGCATCATCAGAGATTCTGTTTCACCAAAGGTCGACTTCTGGCAATCTTGGACTCCTGGCTTGTGGCAAGGCAAGATGGCAGCCAGCTCTTCCTTCTCCTCCAGGCTCACTTTCTTCCCAGGCACCTGTCTCTTTAACTTTGGACCATTCTGCTGAGTCCTGCCTCTGGCCTCTCTCTCAACCGCTCAGGGTTTCTGTCTTTCTGCAGCTGTTGGTGATCCTGGAGTCTTCCCTCACGTGGCAGGGTAAAATGGCAGCTCTGTATGTGTCTCCATTTATGTAAGAATACAGTAAAAGGATTAAGACCCACCCTGGGTCCCACAGTATAATCAAAGGCCCTTAACTGAAGTGATCTAATCAAAAGTGATCAAATCAAAAGGTCCCTTAACTGAATCTAATCAAAAGGCCCCATATTCAGTAGGCTTCCATGCACAGGAATGGGTTAGTTTAAGAACATAATTTTCTGGGGTCCACAAAAGACCAAGCCAGGACACTTCTGATATCTTTTTTTTTTTTTTTTTAAGTGTTAGGCCTTTTAAATACCATTAATGTCAACTATGCAGATATTTGGCAGTAACTATCAAGCTTAGGAAACTGTGAGAAAGATAGATTGTGTGAGTGTTTAATAAGATTAGACAGCCTTGTTTCTACTTCCAGGGCAGGTGGGCTGAACTATAGAATTGGCAAACTATAGAATTGTGTAGTGCCTTTTAGCTCCATGCTACTTGAGTGGTAAACTTCTCACCTGCCTGTGACGTGTGAGCAGTGAAGATGTTTGAAAATCAGTGTTTGGTATTTTTGTGATTGAACCAAGGATATTTTCCACTCTGTTGAAAATTTTAGTTAAATAGTACATTGCACTTTGTTCAAAAAGTGAACGTAGCTCAGCTCAGTGGTCAGAGTCTGCTCTCATTCACCCCTGTCACTTGGAAGGCATTGGTGCTCCCCAGGTCTCACCAGGATGGCCAGCCTCGGTGGGCCCAGCCTCGTGCATAGGCCTAGCAACCCCCCAAACAAACAGTGCCCTGCCACAATCTTCCTAAGGTGGGTTTTTTTTTTTTGGATCCTAAGATAGGGCCCCAGGTGTTCCACTTCTTCTCAAGTAGGTGATTCTCGTGGCCCTGGGAAGTAAACCCTTGGTCACTTTTGGTCGTCTGAGATGTGGTCAGGAGTAATATTAATAGAAACAACTGAGTCAACCCTCTTCTGATTTTCAGAATGGCAATAATGGAGACTTTTGTCACAGGGCTGTACCAGCTGTTTTTGCTAATTCTGTTCAGACTGTCAGTGACTCAGCAGCCTGACCTTTTTGTTGCTTTTAGAGGAGCTGGACGTTAATCTATGGGCTCCATCACTGCAGATAAGTGTGGCATCCAGTGATAGATGTGCAGGTTGGGCGAGGACCCACACCCAGGTGGAGCCAGGAGGAGGTGACATTGGTGCTGGGTTAGAAAGGGGTGAGCAGAAGTTGTGTGGTGACTGGAGGCAGGCAAAGTGTTCTCAGTAGGAGGAGGAGTATGTCAAGGCACAAAGGTGTCCACAGCACAGGCAGTGAGTGACCAAGTGCCTTTGGAGGCAAAGTGTGAGAAGGGGAGCGGATCAGAAGGGCTGGATGTCCTGAAGGCTGCACGTGCCCAGCCAAGTTCAGCCGCTGTCAGGCGTGGCCGAGCGGCTGAGGCTTGTGAGTGGGAGAACGACTGGAGGCCTCCCGAGGTTAATCTAGCAGATGGTGGGGGTGAACTGGAAGTGGGCAGAGCCTGGGAGGCTGTCATCTGGGCAGGGGGTACCCTGCGGGGGAGCTGTCCAAGACAGCGGGTTAAGAGCTTGGGCGGGGGGCGGTGCTGGAGACGTGCACAGGTGTGAGCACTAAGTGTAGGAGGGTGGGCCTGGTAGCAGGGAGAGGGGGCTGGACGGGGTGAGCTTCCGAACTGGGTTGGACATTTGGCAGCTGTTGGATGTGCCAATAAGAGGGCTTTTTACTGTTTTTTACTTTTATTGTTTTCTGCAGGAGTCTGTGGGACTGTTCCTCTCTGCGGTGATTCTTAGATGGGGATAGGGAGGGAGGGTATGAAGTTTAGGGAAAATAAAGTCCACCTTTACTACCCCCCCCCCCAATACATTTAAAACTGTGTTTAAAATCCTTTTTTGTGTTGCATCAGGTGCTTCTGGGCACACAGGAGTATCAAGTAACTGGTTCCCACGCAAAGGGTTGGGCCCTTGCTCCCCTGCCTTCCTGTCGGCTTCCTGCCTCGGAGCTGGTCCTCGGCTCTGCCAGAGACAGCTGCCCTCGTTGGGAGAGGTGGCCTTCCACTGAGCCCGCGGGAGCGGGGCGCTGCCAGCACCTTCCCTTTGGTGGGCTTGACTTGTGGGTTGAAGCACGTCATTCTCATGCCTCTTGGGTCAGCTGCACTCCCCACGGAGTGTGGCCGCTGGGGTGAGGTTTTCTTTTGCGACCGTCGTGGTGCTAGAAAGATGCATTTCTCAGGTACCTGGAGCCGCATTAGCGACATGCTAAACTAAGCTGGCACCGCGTTTCAACAGTACAGGTCCTAAAAACAATTCCAGGGAGCTTAAGAATTAAAAGCCCAAGGAAAAGAGCAACATGAAAGATAATAATGTGTAATTATTGACTGAGGCTTTTGGTAACCAGCCCTGTGTCTGTAGTGGGAATTTTTAAGCCATCATTGAAAGGTTTTCTATTAAGTTGAGAATCTAGTAAGTATGATGAGACACTGAAAAATTATTTGTAATCATAGCTCCTTATGCAGAAGCTAAGGAGCATAATGATAAAATTTAATCTTACCATTGAAAAAATTCAGAAACCATCGTGGTTTCATTCTTTTAAAAAATACAATGTGTCAGTGACATACTGGATACTCTGTAGGGCTGGATAACCAAATAGAGTCAAATTTGTAAAATTTATAAAAATTTGAATGAATTGACTCTGCTATAAATTCATGTTTAAGGACTCGGATAATTGGCAATAGTTAGGACGCAGAAGCATTAAAAACCCTCCTGACATGTCTGTTCTATAACCTCTCTATGCAGAATCTAGCTGAAAGCTGAAAAACCAAAGCTAATTTTGTGGAACAATACAATGTAACTCTTTAATAAAGAAGGTCTGTTCCTTAAAGAGTTTTTAATTGTAATTTTAAAATCATAATTGTAATTTTATTGTAATTGATAATGCATAGAATAGTTCTGTAATCGTATAAGTGATTAAATACTACATGTTGTGGAATACATTGAGTCCTTAAGGATTGAGATAAAGATGCGAGCACAAAGAGTGGTGGTTGGGACTTGACCTGATGGGTAAGATTCCTGGGGAAAGGAGACTTGTGTGTGTGGGGGGGCAGCATTTGAAGCCAAGAGGGTGGGGCCAGCTGCCTGGACCAAAGCTCAGGAAGGGGGAGGGCGAAGGTGGAGAGGCAGGATAGTGTTGTGGTTAGAGACACAGGCTCTTCTCTTGACCCCTTAATCCAGTCCCAGTTTTCGCATCATAAAATATGGAGAATGTCAGTACCTGCTTTGAAGGGTGACTCTGAGACTTAATGAAATGATGAGTGTGAAGTTCCTGGGGCGAGGCCTGGTGCCTGGAAGGTGTTCCGTAGATGGCAGACGGTATTGCTGGGGGCTTTGATGGAGAGCTGTTAGGAACCCATGGGAGCGTTTTGAGCAGAGGCAGGCTGTGATTGGCAGTGAATTCATAATGGCAGCTACCATTTGAGTGCTTCTGGGTGCCCTGTGCTTTATTTCCACCGTCCGCAGCCCTCACCATTGCCCTGCAAGGGAGGGAAGCTCAGGGAGAGCCCTCGTAGTCAGAAGCAGCCAACGGGGGCCTTGAACCTAGGCCTACCGGGCTCCAAAGTTGGGGCTCATGGCCCCGTGGGGAGAGAGGAGCACCTGGACCAAGGAGTTGCCACTGCTACAGAATAGGTGTATGAGTTCAGAGGGGATGTTGGCCCCCACCCCACCCCTCCCCCCAAAAGGAGGAGGAGATAGGGCAGTGACAGGACCGGGGGAAAGGGCAGTGACAGGACCGGGGGAAAAGGAACAGAACTTGGTATTTGGCTCTGGAGGAAAGAGGATGGGATGAGTTGGAGCTGATGGTGCTGTTTGGCGCCCCGGCAGGCACTCACGGGCCTGGCTTTCCTCCCTCTGGGGTGGGGCTCCAAGAAGCTCCGGCACCAGCAGTGTCAGAGGGGCTCAGTGAGCCCACAGGTTTCCCAGAAAGAGTTTCTTATCGCACACACCCAGAGGTCACTCAAGCTCCACTCTGGTTCTCGTTTGGTGTAGGTGGCAGCTCGCCTGGCTGGACCTGTGCTCCTCTGGCATGACGAGTGCCTGCTTTGGGGGCTGGGGAGAGGGCGGCCTCCGTGGGCTGAGCACATACTTCTGTGCCTGCTGGGGTATGCTGCTTACGCCATGTTGAGGGACCAATGTTTTAAAATGTCCTGTCCTACTGGATTGATATTTTTGTAAAATAAAAAAAGAATTACTAGAAAAATGCAACTGAAAAAGAGTGGCATAAAACAAACTCCAGTTTTTTATTTTAGAGTCAACAGATATAAAATTACTTGCTCATGTCAAATTGCCATAAAAGTTTCTAAACACTTATTCTCGATTTCTGTACTTAATTTGACCACAGACTAGTAACAAGCTATTCGTGAACAGGTATACTTTGAGAATCTGTGGTCTGGAAAGAAAGTTTTTAAGCAAATTAGTAAACAGGATATTTTTTAAATATATACCTGATTTAAGAATAAAAATAATCTTTCAGTTGTCATTTAAAATACTGTAGCTGTTTGTTCACATATAACCTAATTACAGATGACCTCTTGTGAGTAAAATTCCATATTGGAGGACGGGGATGTAAGAGAGAGATGCCAAGAACTGAGGCTAATGGAGCTATTGTAAAGGATCCATAAGCTTAACTCTGAACTGGTAGAAATCCTGGGAAAAATAGGCACTTCTACTTGCTTTGTTGTTTCTGAGAACATTGTATATTCTTCTGCTCATTTAATTTATATTTGTGTGTTTTATCTGTTACTTTTTGGCTTGCTTATATTTGTGCCTAATTTTAGATACATCCTTTTCAGGGAAAATTCCCTAAGCTAAAACTCTTCTAAAAAATTTTGAGGGGAGCGGATGTAGCTCAAGTGGTGGAGCATCTGCTTCCCATGTATGAGGTCCTGGGTTCAAGCTCCGGTACCTCTTAAAAACAAACAAAAGCAAAAAAAAAACAAACAAACGGAAAAACCAGCTGTCATCTGAGAGCAGATATAGCTGAGTGGTTGAGCACCTGCTTCCCATGTCCCATGTCCTGGGTTCAATCCCCTGTACCTCCTTAAAAAAACAAAAACAAAAACACTTGAGTTGCATATGCTGATCTAGTGACCATGTAATCATTTAATTGTTCATTATTAAAGTTGATTTTTGTCTCCAGCTGCTAGTTGTATCTTGCACTTTGACTTGCTGATAATGTCCTTGCCCGGAGAGGACTTGCTTATGACCCCTCCTTCCCAGCCTGTGGGCCTTCTCGGGAGCCTGCCCTGAGGCGTCACCAGCACCTCTTGGCTCCTCCGTTGCTCTGGGAGCTCTGCTCAGCCTTGGCCAGTGCTGGCCGCCTGAACCACACTGCCTTCTCTCCCACATGCCCTTCTCCTTGCTGCAGGGTCAGAGATCCCTTTTGTTTTGTATAGTAATGTGGCACAGTCAAGGTCCTTTCATGTATATGTTCTCTTATTTCATCCTCCAGACAGTACCATGAGGTTGGTAGAACAGAGTCTCATCTCCATTTTAACCGAGGTGAGCCTGGGAGAGTGTCCGCATGGCGTGTGCCCAGGGGCTCCCATCGCTCAGGTCCAGACTTCCAGGTGCTAAGGTTTTGAGTTTGCTCAAAGATGCCTGTCATTTTGAGGCTTTCTTTTTTATGCAGTATTTGGATTTGTTATTAGAAAAACCCAATATTAGAAAACTCAATACACCCTTGCAGCCTTCTTTGGAAGAAAGGACTTTCCAGACCCTAGTGAAGGGAAGGGCTGGTCAGCAGAGAACCTAAGCTTTGGCCCCCAGAAGGGCACCCTGTGCCCAAGGGAATGTTTTGGCGGTCACGTGCAGCCACGTTAGTTGACCCCACCTGTGATTTTCACACAGGCGTGGGAGAGCACAGGTCTTCCTCATTTCAGCAAGAACAGCCCAGCATATTGGGGTTGCACCCGACATTCCCATGGAGAACAGAATCCCGTGTTCAGGGGTGGGGGCAGGGATAGGGAGGAGGAACACTGAAAACACCTGTTTCCCAAGTCAGAATTCATTTGCTTTTGACTTTGGGGTGCGTGTGTGTGCGTGCAAGTATGCCTGCGTGTGTACACGTGCTCTCCATCCACCTCACGGTCAGACCTGGGGCCAGAATCCAGCCCCGCCACTTACTAGGCAGGTATGGGACCTTGACCTTCCCTTGTGTTCTCAGCTGTGAAATGGGAGCATATTGCCTAGTTGGAGGCTTAACGGTGATGCGTGTCAAGCAGCTGGCGTGGGCCCACTCGGTGAGAGTTCTTCCCAGAAGAGGGAGCCTCCTGCTCCCAGCTGGCCCACGGCCAGGGTCTTCGCCCCTGAATGTGCACCAGGATCACATGGAGGGCGTCTGAAAAGGCAGGCTGCTGGCCCTGCCCCCACCCTTCCCAGTTCCTTTGGTCTGGGGGCTGCAGGTTTGCATCTTTGAGTTGCCAGGCGACACTGCTGGTGCTGCTGGTGGTCTGGGGACCACCCTTTGAGAGCCACGGGGCTACAGGTAACTTACCATGGACACTGAGGTGCCGCAGGTGGATTTCAAAGCTGAGCTCTGAAGGGGTTAGATCTGCTCTGTCAGAAAAGGCTTGGATACATTTTCAAACACTGGATTTTGTACCACAGCGATTTTTCCTCCTGAAATCCAGGAGTCTTTGTTACATGTATTTGAAGGAGAGTAAAATAGGTTGTGAAATTTACAGCTATAAACATATTATGGGTAGTCTAACAATATCTAGTTGGCTTATGTATGTGAAAGTGCTTTTATAAAATGATAGATGAGTGTTGTCACAACTGAAAAAAATATTTTAAACTCAGTTTTTAAGATTAAACTTCATAATGGAGTGTAAAATCATGTAACTTAGATTTTTCATCTCAATGTGCTGTTTACCGTGTGTATTTTTCTCTTTCTCCTCCAGGCTGCTGACTTGAGTAAACCAATAGATAAAAGGATATACAAAGGAACACAGCCTACTTGTCATGACTTCAACCACCTAACAGCCACAGCAGAAAGTGTCTCTCTCCTAGTGGGCTTTTCCGCAGGCCAAGTCCAGCTTATAGACCCAATCAAAAAAGAAACTAGCAAACTATTTAATGAGGAAGTAAGTAGCACCCTCTCTTAGCTGTTAAGAATCCCTTTAAGAATGTATACGTTCTTACCAAGGGTAGTGGGCCTTATTTTATACATTGAATTAAGCCCATTTTTCATTTGCTCAGCCATCCTACCTAGTATTACCCAAGTTTAAATGTGGTAAATTAATTTGTTGCTCTTTACTTGTTCTTCCTTGGTGTTACTATTTTGTGCATTTTTATGGAACATGCTTAGGTGGCTATAGCATTTGCTTTAAACTCTTATAATAGAGATAGGGATGAGACTCCAACTTAATATTTATCATTTAAATAGAAAAATACAGAATTCCAAGCTTTGTTCACATCAGCAGAAAATTTCATGTAGATCCAAGAACTTGGTCACATTTCCTCAGGCTGCTTCAGTGGTAGCTGAAGCTTTTTCGCGTGTGCTTGCTGGGCATTTGACTTAAGGAGTGGTTGTCTTGCTCTTGAAAATATTGTAGAATTGCCTTTGACATGGTTAGAAATCCTGGCACTTAACTTTGGATCACATGACAGCTGTAGCTAGTGTGGAGTATGTACCTGGGTTTCTAACGTGTTCGGTTTTGTTCTGGAAGGAGCCTGAGATATGGGAGCTGTCTGTTCAGGAACAAGTCAGGACTCCTGAACCTGGCAGGTGGAGGTTGCCAAATAGATTATATCTGTTAAAGCCCTTGGAGCAGCTTTCCAGCGCCCTGAGAATTGCCGTTACATATTTGATGTTCTTCCTTCTCTTTGTTTTGGTATATGCCTTTCCCAGCAAATGGAGGCAGATGTAGGATTGCTGAGTTAGCAGCTCTGGGTTCCAAGCTCTGCTTGTGGTCTTGACCTTGACCTGATCAGGGTCAAATCACTTGGGATCCCTCTCAAAACGGAACAGGTAGTTTTGTATTGTTGCATGGCTTTAATGTCAAGAACTTGGAACAGAAGCACATCAGAGATTCTGGTTTTAAAGAAATAATATTGTCTGGGGAAGAATATGCAACGTGAAAAATTTAGTTAAGATTCTGATTCTTTTGCAGTCTTTCTGGTATGTGCCGTCCGTGCATATCCAGTACCCATCCAAGGTGCTCCTGTCTGACATTGCCAGTGGATTTGGTGAAATCTTTTGAACCATGCCATCTCCTCTTCTAGTTTCATCGGGTTGACTGGAAACAAAACTTGCCATCTGGATTGACAAACTGTAGAGGAAAAGTATTCAATCCTATTTCCCTTTAAAAGAATGTCTTAGCAGAAAATACTCTATTTACCTAGATGATTTATTGGTGTCATCTAAAGAAATGATTTCTAAATATCTGGATGATTTCTTTTTTTTTTTTTTTTTTTTGGTTGGGGGAGAGTGGGATCACAAAATCAGCCTTCCCTGTGTTAACAGAAATTGTAAACTTGGGATCGTGGGTTTTTGTTTGTGTAGGGCAGACTGGTTGAGGGGGAGGGATTAGAACCATGTAAAGGCCTTTTGGGAAGCAAGATGCCGAGGCTGCTCTGGCCGAGGACGGCACAGAGTGCCACTTAGAGAACAAGAAAGGGTTTGTGTGATCATGGGGGGTGGGGGTGGGGTGACAAAGAGTGGGGGACCACGTGGCCCTGGGAGTCAAGGCCCTGTGGGCACTCTGGCTGCCCCAGCCAGCCTGGCCCTGACCCCAAGTGACTTTGAGTTGCAGGCTAGAAAGCCACCCCTTACTCCTAATGCGTGGAACCTGCGCTCTCGCCTACTCTTCACATTTTACTTGAAAAATGGCTGTTTACAATGCTGGGACTGTATATGATTTTAGGCCAGCTTGGCATTTACAGCTTGAGGCTGAAATTGATTGCCCTTTACAGTAAGGAAATTCTTTGGCTCTGTGGATAACCTTTTCATCGGATTTTGATCAGGAAGCCTAGGAGCAAGGGTGATCAGGGGTTTGTTTTTCAGAGAGTGCAGGAATGATGGTTGAAGTAGCCACCATACTGTGCTTTGCACTGGTAGGAGATTCAGAGTTGAAACCGCTTTCACATATATCCTCTTCGTGGGAGGGTAGACACTGCCCCATTTCACAGGCGAGGATGTAGTCAGAGAGAAGGTAAATGAATTTTCTAGATCAGGTAGCAAGTCGATGACAGAATTGGAACCAGAAATTAATTCCACAAGCTCTTAGTGATAACAGGCTGTAAGCCCCACCTTGCCATGGTCTCCAGACCAGTCCTTGCCTTCCCAGAGCCCACAGTTTAATAAGGATGGACAGATGGGTATTGGGGGCACAAAGGATAGGGGCTATGTGTATGTATTCTTTAGTATGTATTGAGTATCATCTAATGCGAACAAAAAGTTAAGTCCTGAGAAGAAGTCAAAGATTTCAGGAGACATTTGATCTGTGTCTTAAAGGATACATAGGAGTTGGAGGAGGGTAAGAAAGGCCTTCAAGGCTGGAGAAAATAGCTTAAGGTGTAGAGGACACCCAAGTAACCAGGAGTGGCTAAATCAGGGTGTCGGGGTCAGATTGGCAGGAATCAAAGATGGAAAGATAAATTGAAACGAGCTTGTAACAGCCCTTTCATGTCATGCTAAGAAATTTGGATCTGATGCTATAGGCTTTGGGGGCTTTGGATTTTAATCAAGGGAGTGACAGGATCAAATGTGTTTTTTTAGAACTCTTGTCAGCACTTGTGGAAGGTGGATTGGAATGAAGAAAGAGAGAATGAAGGTAGCAAGACCAGTGAGGAGGCTCTAGTAACTGCCCAGGTGAGAGCTGAGGGCTTGAACTAGAGGTTGTGGCCATTTGATTCATTTGCAGACCTTGACTACCTCCTGTGTGCCCGCACGTCCCTGCCCTCCTGTTAGCACTCCGAGGAGAG
Organism: Chaetophractus vellerosus; assembly: GCA_004027955.1. Lineage (NCBI taxonomy): Eukaryota > Metazoa > Chordata > Mammalia > Cingulata > Chlamyphoridae > Chaetophractus > Chaetophractus vellerosus. The sequence continues at coordinate 11,669 of PVKH010024015.1, forward strand.
GGGAGAGTGTCAGTAGTAGCACCACCCAGACACACTTGTTACCACACTCGGTGGAATGTTGTGACCTCAGAGGAGTGAGTGGGCCTGAGACAGTCACACGGAGGCAGAGGGCCTCTCCGAGGAAGTGAGGCTTTTGAAGCCGAGCCTTGCATGAGACGGAGGCCAACCAGGTAAGGAGCTGGAGGTAGAGTGTTCCTGCAGCAGGGATGGCCGTTGAGGGCCCGGGGCAGGAGAGAGCCTGGCACCACAAGGAACTGAGAGAAAGGGCAGTGTCCCCGGGGAGAGGGCACGAGCTCAGAGAGCCAGGTCACTCTGAGCCTGGTCCAGTCTTGCTTCTTCAGCCCAGGCCATGGGTCCTATAGCAAGGAGCAGGAGGCTGGGACGATCAGATGTGTGGTTTTGAGAATTACCCTGGATGCTTTTTGGAGATGGCATCAGAAAAAGGTGTCAGTGAAGCTTGGGTGCCCGGCTATCGTTTCCTGCACTTGGTAAGACGGGAAGAAGTAGGGAATGGAGGGAAAGATCAGAGGTTTCCATTTCGTACTCGGTAAGTTTTGAGCAGCTGTGAGACATCTGAATGCCGATGGTAGAGTGGGGGCTGGACGTGGGGATCTGAGGCTACAAGGAGAGGTAACAATCTGGGCGTGGTCAGCCTATCAACAGGAATTGGCTCCCTGGGATTAGACTCACCTGTCTGTGGAGAGAGTGCAGTGAAAGAAAAGATTATATTCCCAGATTCTGGCCATCTCCTCACATGGCGAGCAAAGCAGCGTTTAAAGCAGTCAGGTTATGGCCGTGAAATTGACAGCCTTGGTTGCAAACACAGACTCTTGAGCCAGAGTACCTAGGGTATAGACACCAGCTCTGCCACGCACCGCGCGCCGGATGTCAGCCTGTCCCTCGGCCTCACTTCCTCGGCTCCAAATAGTTAACTATTATGGTACCTACCTGAAAGGTATGTGGTGAGGATGCAGAGTGCATTCAAGGAACCTGCTCAGAAAAGGGTCTGATGCGCCAGCCCCAGTAAACTCCCAGTGAGCGTAAGGCAGAGGGGGTCCCAGAGGTTTCCTTAGGTCTGGGGGTTGGAAGGAAAGGCTTCCTTGGCAGGTGAGATGGCCGCGTTTTGAAGGGTAACTAGGAATTTTCCAGGACAAGAAGGCAAGGGCAGGGCGGGCCATGAAGGGCTGGTGTTTGTTGGAGGCCCCAGAATCCCCCTTTTCCCCCACGCCCTCCCACACCGGTGTTACTTACTCTGACCTTTGCCTCCTTTCTAGTACCCGGTATGTGAACATAGAATAAATGGTTGAATGGATGGACAAATGGGTGGATGAATGGAATGGAATTGTAAATTCCTCAAATCCACTTAAGGTTAAGGATAGATGAAAAGTTTCCATCTTGGAATCAACAATATTTTAATGTGATTTTTTTTTTTTGTTAACTGAAAAAACAAACAAAATTTTAAATGTTTGTTTATAGAAAAATTGGAAAATAGAGAAGTACAAAGAAGATGGGAAAACGTCAGCTATAAAGCCCACTGCGGTTGACTTTCATAGTCGATACTTTTTTTAATGAGGTGAGTGTCAGGATTCACGCCTTCCACTGGAGACTCCAGTGACCCTCACCTCAGCCCCGGCAGGGCCATGTTTGTGGGAGCGAGCCGCGCTGTCACCTCCCGGGGGCCCCCCCACCCCCCTGCAGACCCTCACGCTCAACCTGGTTCAGACCCAAAGGAAGTGGGAACATGGGGCTCTCTGGCCTTAGAAACGGACCCTGCTTTCCCTCTTAGGGGGTGACACGCTCGGCTTCCCTGGGTCTCGCTCTCTAATGTGTTAAGGTAGATTTTAGATTTCCACTTGTAGCATTCTCTGCCTAGGCACGTCACGCCCTTGGCAGGGTCTAATGGCACATGGTTTATCGGGCACCGCCTCCTAACAGGAGCTCCCGGGGAAAGGGGGCGGTCTCCCCCGGTAGCGGGCAGCCTTGTGGAGAGCACCTGAGGGGACGAGGGCTTGATGTTTGTGACGAGTGGGCCTGATGTACTTGGGGAGGAGGC
>PVKH010024016.1:0-13735 GCA_004027955.1 Chaetophractus vellerosus
TGTTTCCACCTCTCTCTTCCTACTGAAGATGCTCTAATTTATGACACAAATAGTATGGATTTGAGAGGAGGTAGATTCTACAATTCTAGTCACCTTCTACTCTAACTCCTCTGACAAATTAATCCCAGAAAAGGTTCCAGAAAACCTACCCCTGATCATGCTTATTTTCTTGCTCAAAAACCTTTGATAGTACCCCATCTCTTATAGAGTAAAAGCTAATAATTAAAATAGCTGGCACTTACTATTAAACATTTACTTAGTAGGTACTAGGTATATGTCAAACATTATACATCAATTATCTCAATAACTTATCACAGATGTAATTTTACATTATTTGTATGATTATATTGATTAATATATGTCTCCTCATCCATACCATAAGCCTCTATGAGGTCAAGGATCTAAAATACAGGCACTCAATAACTATCTGTTCATTCAATGAATGAATGATTGAAGCCCTCTTTGATCACCACAGATAAAAGCAGTCTTTTTTCCCCCTGAAATCACATATTAATCTCTGTGTCCCTTAGCATATTATCTATTGTGTTATGATTACTCATGCTTGTGTTAAATGTGGCAAATGGATACAAATCGATTTTAGCAAAGCGAATTTTATTCCTACTAAGGACTTGCTAAAATATTTCAAGGTCAGCCAAATCACAAATAAAGCTGGCAAAAGCGGAAGGTAGGAAGTGGATACTACACATCAGCACAGGAACAACAACAATGTAAATATTGTGCCTACATATGCAGACTCAATATTTTGTGGAAATCTTTCTCTCAAGGTCCTCCTTCAAGAAATTTAAGCAACTGTGAGGTAATTAGCTTTGCATTCAGTCCCAGGACATGAGGCTGACTAGCCTGCAATGGTCACCCACTCATTGCCTGGTTAACTTATCCCATGGTCCTGACTGGGCAAGAGTTCCCACCCCCAACACTACTCTTGTGCATCTCTTAAATCCCAATCCCCCTTTTTTTTGGTCAGGACAAAATTAATATATGTCTGCTTCTCCCAGAACCTCCAAGGAAGTTCACTCAACCAACATTTGATTTATTCAGCACTTATTTAATAGGACCAAACCATGCTAGGTCCCAAGAATACAAAGATGAGTCAGACACAGATCTTGGCCGGAAAGGAATAATGGATTAGTGAAAAAAATGAAACATGTGCTTTCTCCAAGGAGAAAGATATAGCTGGCATAAGACATATGCAGCTAAACTCTGATGGGAGCTCAAGGTAGTAGCATGCTAATTTCAGTTGAAAGGATCCCAAAAGACTTCATGGAGAATTTGTATTTCATATGGGTTATAAAATACAAGTAAGATTTAGGTGTTCAGATTTGAGACAAAAGTTAGGTATCCCAAGAAGAAGAGCATCAACAAAATGTGGAAATCTGGAAAATCATTGGTGTACATTAGGAATATTAGGTAGTAGAATTAAATTGAAGGGATTAATTGTATTATGACCATAACATTCCTTTTGAAAGGTTTAAGTATAGAAATATACTTACTATATATAATTCTTTATATAGAGTTCAAATTGAGAGTTAAGTGATATTTTTATGATAAAACCACTTTCCCATCACTACTCACTGATGACTGTTTTCATTTTCTGTAAGTCGACACTCTTTGTCACAGAAAGACGCCCAAGGATTTGGAAATGTCAAATTGTATTGAGCAACAAGGGTACTGATTTTGCATAAATATTTAAATGTGAGACACAAATTCATAATTCTGAGTACTGTAGACAACTGAGGTAATTGGAATCTCTTTGGGTCAATTTCCAGTCCAAGTCTTGATTTTAAAATAGTCTGAGAAAAACTTGACTTTGGGACTAAACATCTCTGGGTTGATGTTTTGTTTTGTTTTCCCTGTTGGGTGAGTTGTTATTTTAGTTGATTTTGGTTTAAGTTTCCCCCCTTTGCATGTGTGTTATAAATCAGGCTTATAGCAGCTTTGCATTCCAATGATGTCTTATCTTGGCTCTACAACTGTTATCTCATCTAAATCCCACAGCTGTGTCACTTCCTAACGACCACCATCCCTGCAAGACAGCTGTTGCTCTTAATTGTCAAGAATAAAACAGATGAGCATTTAGAAACTAGCCCAGATCATGTGCTCCACACCGAATCCATTTACATTTTTTCTGAACTATTTGAAATGAGAAAAGGCAGGGTATGAGACTCCTTCAGAAATACACGGAGTCCCTCTTGATCTCCCACCTAGAATTTTACAACTGAAGCTGCAGAAAGTCAAGTGGCTTCTTGGCCAGTCCAAATGCGACTACCACCCACAAAGACATTGAAAAGCAATTTGAAATCTCTAGCAAAGTTTCCTGATGAAATGCCAAGGGAAAATTCTGCCATAAATCAGAGGAAAACATCTTAAAATCCATTTTTTTTCCATCTCACCCACCATAGCACACACATCACAGCAGCCACTGCCATATCTAGTGACTTGCGCTCAAAGTATCAGCATCTTCTCTGGTACTCTCAGGCCCCACTCCAGACCTGCTGAATCAGAATCTGCATATTAACAGATTGGAATACACATAATGGTTCAAAAAATATTGCTCCTGCCTATCGGGTCTCACACTTCAGTGTACACCTAAAGAAACTATTGCAAGGAAGGTTCCTGGGTCCCACTCCAAGAGTTCTGAATCAGTGATAACCAGAATCTCAGATCATCTAGAACCATATTTTGAGTAAAACTTTCCTCATCTTACGTCATGATAACTATAATCTCTTTAACGTACCTTGCACTAGCTTTTCTCATTCTCCTTCCTTCTCTTCTTTTTTCTCTGCACTTTATAATGTAGGTCAATCTAGCATGTCAGATTTTCTGTGTGTGTTGTGTATGCATGTACTTACTTTTCCATGTTTTATGATGATCCCGTAATTAATCTCCCTGTACCTACTCTTCTCTTCCTACATTGCCAGCTATGTGATCCTCTGATCTTCTAAGTGTGACACTCCCTCGCTCAAAATTGCTCAATCATTACATAAAGGAAAATATCTCACAGGTTAAGCTAGAATAAGGTACTCTTAGACGTGAAATTCTTGTAGGTAACTTGCATAAGACTTATTAAAGACGTACAAGCCAATAAATAAATAAATAAATAAACCAAAACTGGTGGCTAATCTCTTTCAGAAGAATAAGTAGAACGATTTATTTGTTCGGGCCTTTTTTCTGCCATGGCTATTGAATCAGGGTAAAGATCAAAGAGTCAAGTCAGGGCTAAGCAAGTAGAGGAGACGTAAGCAAAGAAAAATGAGAATAAGGGAAGTAGTGATGAAAACACACCCATGATAACAAAAAAATAGATATATGTAGGGAGGTGATGTGGTTTCAGGAGAATAGCACTGGACTTAAAGTCATAGAATGCAAATTCAAGTTCTTCATCTACCCCTCAGAGGCACTGTGGCCTTGAGTGTATGATAACCTCTAAGGACTTCAGTTTCTTGCCTGTAAAATGTAAAAAATACCTATGCTACCTGCCTCATAAGGGACTTGCAAGGCTCAGTGATCATTGAAAGAAACAAGTACTAAATAAAATTTTTAAATATATTTATTACATAAATATTTGCTGAATGAATTTGGCTGATATGGAGATCAAGGAATGAACAAGAAATAGCTCTGCTTTCAAGGAGCAACTATTCAGCAATGGATACAGATCTAAAGACAGCATGCTGTGTGATTGAATTCAATAATGCTTTACTAAAAGTAGAAGTAAATACTGAGGGAACCCAGAAGCATGAACTAATTTTCTAAAAGGAAGTGGAGGCCATGGGGGCCCATGTCATAAACTTGCAAGTTATCTTTCAGGTGTTAGGCTAGAATTTTCTGTACCATTATAGTATTAGGGTTGATTCTGTTGGAATAATGGTAAATAATGGGGATACTAATGGCAACATTTATAATTAATGGAGCAAAATTTCTGTAGTATTGGTTTGGTCAGGGAAAAGAAAGTCCTAGTAAATGAGAACTGTTAGAGTTGATGAGGAAAGTGTAAGGCAAATTCCAAAGTTGTTGAGAGATGTTTTCCTTATCCACAGCACCTACACTAAAAAATATCAAGGTTATTGAAAATTTAGAAATCATTCAGTCTTCATTCCAAAGTAAGAGAACACTAATCCCCCTATTAGAATATAAATTCTCATTATAAGAAGAGGAATTGTCTGTTTGATTCACTATTATATCGCCAGTGACACGACTGCTACCTGGTATATCAGTGGAGCTCAATAAATATTTGTTGAGTGAATGAATGAAAGAATAAGTAAGTTCTGGGTGATGCTAAAAAGAAATTGGCCAGTTACTACTTGCATACATATTCTGCTCTGTATGTGAGCAGTATATTTGAAGTCAATAAATGGCATTCTAGGTTTTGAACATAGAATAACTTTTAAAAATTGTGAACATTTCCAAATTATCATTTGTACTTAAAGTAATGATTCATTATCCAGGAATTATTCAAAGTACAGGGAAGCAGAACTTCTCTTGTGAAAGGTATTTATTCAACCACTGTGTATTTTAATTGCCTTCATATATATCACTTTCCATTTTGCTCCAGGAATACTGGTAATATATGAAGTTAAATAACATTTCAAAGATGGATTTCTGTGACTTTTAATCTTAACACATTTCTCAAAGTAATAGCTTTTCTTGCCTTTTCATATATTACATTATATAACTTCTGGAATCATCTCCCATCTACAGAATAAAGGTGTTAGGCAAGATGATGATTGGGGCCTCTCTCTACCAGCTCTAATATTCTGTTATACTGTAGATTTCCTCTACTTTTAAATAAATGGTTTTTTAAAAGCAAATGGTTTGTTACTTTTAAATAAATGGTTTGCTAAAAGCTTTGGAGAACAAATAGCTTAAAGAGGTCCTTGAAAAATTGTGCAATTGTTTTCTTTTATCTATTATCTTAATTTTATGTAACGATTCCAGTTTTTAAAACCACTGCAAATCAGCTTTTCTTTAAAAGATAAGTATATATGACTACTTTCAGGAGGGATGATAGTTGCACATAATTGCAAAGATGAAATATAGGTGAGTATAATGCCATAGCTATAATTAATGTCATCGTTGTCCCCCTTTAACAATTATTAAGGAGAACCTCTCTTGGGATCCAAATTTAAAAGATACTTTACTTCATATGACTACTCACAATTTGACTGCTGCCAAAGGTCCCTGGATGTATGTGTAACAGAATAGTCATAGCATCAAGGTGGCTATTATTTTCTCTTTTCAGAAACATATTTAAGCCAGAAATTTTGCTGTAGGAGATTTTCTGGGAAAATCAAATAACTATAACAACACCTCACACACAACAACAACCAAAAAAAGCTAATGCAAAACAGTATTTCTAAAATCTTCCATAAAAACTCAGCCATGTAACAGGGAAATAATTTAAGAACAAGGTCCTAGTCCTCCGCAGAGGTCAGGTCTTAGACCTGAGGTACCAAGCATAGAGAATGTAATGGGTTGTCTGCAAAGATGGCCACCAGCAATTCCTTCCACCCCTTTGGAATCAATTTCCTCCTCCCCTTGAACCTGGGCTGGCCTTGTGACTTGTCTGAACAACAGAATGGGGCAGAAGTGACAGTTGTTAGCCTTAAGAGGCCTGGGCTAGTCTGCTTTCACCCTCTTGGAATCCTAAACAACCATGTAAGTTGTCAGCCACGTGCCAGAGAGAGAGGCCACGTGGGGAAAGGCCCTGGAGGATGAGAGGGAGAGGACCACTCAGATCTTAGCCTTTTCCTCCATTCGAGCTGTGGCAACCAGGGGTCTTCCAGCCCTAGTAGAGCCACCCCAGCCAACATCATGTGGAATAGAGAAGAGCTGCCCCACCAAGCCCTGCCCAAATAGTAGAATCATGAGCAAATAACTAAACAAGGGATAAAGAACTAAAACAGTGAAAATTTCAATTGTTCATTCACTGAAGTGTAGTAGACAAAACTATATCCCAGTCCTTAAGCTATTGGCCGAGAACAGAGGATGAATAGAATCCCTGCTTCCAAAGCTTGTTATGTAATAGGATGACAGAGTGACACTCACATAAGCAAAGTGCTGGCAGGGAATGTGGTAGGGTCTGTATCAGAAGCACATACTGGTGCTGTGGGAAGTTCTGGGCCCATCAAGCAATGACTCTCCTAGAAGTTGATCCAGGAAAGAACCAAAGAAGAGGTGACATTTCAGCAGTGCTTTGAAAGCTGAGTAGGACTTTCACAATCCAGGATGTGTGGCTGAGAAGGAGGGATTTCTGGGAAACAGATTCATCTGTGTAGCAAGTTTAAGCCCCTTCCTCTTCAAGCCTTAACTACAAATATTGGGCCTGCGAGTATCATCTGCTAAGAGCTTTATCTTTTTCTAAAGTCACAAATATAGGAGAAAGCATATTCTTCTGTTTGGGAAAAACTTTTTGATCCAAACTGAACTCTTATTCTGCTTCCAACTTTGTGGCCTATTAAACGGCTGAGAGAAAGACAGTTAAAAACAAAAAATGTGTGCGTGCTCGCTCTCTTTTCTATGGCTCTTATCATCCTATAGACAATGCTAAACAAAGAACATTGTTTTATTTATCTTGTTTTCCGAACAAGTTCTCTAAGTTCTTAATCAGAGAGATAGAAACATTTTGCAGTCTGTTATGGGAGAAAAAACCTTCCCTCTGGCCTTTGTGATTTTAAAGGTCAAACATACTAAACATCTAATATTTGAGTAGAGAAGCTGGCTTATGGCTCATTTTCACTGCTAGGTGAGCTGGCAGATGAAGAAAACTACAACTGGGTAAAACGTCGGCCTGATAGGTTGCTGGCATGTTTATAGACATTTGTTTCCACTTTGTATTAATTCTTTGTGGATTTTCAATGTAAAGTTCAAGTTTTTAAAGGCATCTGCAATCCAGAAGAAGCAACTTAACAACTTAGGCACCAAAACCCACCCTTGGGAGTGAGTACTTTTTCTCCACTTGTCACGCCATACTATTTATGTTCTTTCTCCTCTCCCCGGGATTGAGAAACAAAGATCACGTTGCAGATGGAGAGTGCCTCAACCTGACCACATGCGCCTCCTATCATGGATTTAGAAGGAAGCAAGCTGTTGGAAGCCTTGTGCTAAGTGCCTTATACATGTTACCTCGCTTCACCCTCAAAACCCCTTCAGGCTTAGGTATTAATGCCCCCATTTTATAGATGAGGAAGCTAAGGCTCAGAAAGATAATCAGGTAGGTTTCCTAGGGCTTGACAGCTGGTAATCGCACCTATCCAATTCCAAATCTGTGCTCTTATTCTTTGTGCAGTAGTTTCTCCCCGAGGTCTTGTGAGATTCATTTTTCTTCTAGAATCCTGGTTAAATGTCTGCATTGAAAACAGAAGGGAAACATTTTAGACAAAGTCAGAAACATCAGCATATAAGTATGTGCAACATTTGACCTGTACTTGAGATAACCTGAGTGTGTGAAGAAAATAGTCAAAAGCATAAATATAGAAGAGGCAGGGAATCAGGTGGAGACAGCATGACATTGGGGCCTTGTAGAACTAGTTAGAATCACAGTTTTGGCAATTGCTACTTTGTGATCTTGGGCGATTTATTTAGGTACTCTGAGCCACTGTTTTCTGGATTATAAGATAAAAATATCAATACCTGCTACTTTTCCCAGATTAATAAGAATATTAAATAGTATAACATGTCAAAGCACCTAATCCAATGCTGCTCATTTTAGGTACTCAGAAGTGGCAGCCTCTTTCCTTTGCAGAAACTGGGGAAAGGATAAAACTGTAAAATGTCGCCACCTGCAATAAAGGTCTCTGGTTTTGAAAGGTGGAAAAACAATCAAAGGGTAGGAATTCTTTTTTGTAGACATCAAATATTTTCTAACAATAATTTGAAAAGGACACTTGTTCTCAGTTATAAGACTGTATTTGGAACATATTGTTGAAAGCAATGAGTTTATTAATGGCTAAGAAAGGTAGATGTATGAGGTTGGCTGAGGCAGGGAGACTGAGGGGGACATGCAGGCCTGGTCAGAGCTCCAGGCAGTGAAAAAGAGAATGTGCAACCAATTAAAATAACACATTCCTCCCATCAGCCAGAGTGGGGACCAGCTGCGTCATCACTGCCACCCAGCAGGCCAGGGCAGCTGCCCAGTTATCCAGATGATGTCACTTAGTCAATTAGACAGTGAAAACACATTAGATGTCTACTATGGGTCAAATTGTGTGCTGGGATCATGGTGAACCAAAGGAGCTCAAATATACCAGTGATGATATGGATTTTTCTTCATTGGGCAGGTAAAAGTGAGTCATGAGAAATTGGGTAACCTATGACAATGATCCCTAAAGTACATCATTTCATGAAATGCCTTGCTCAGAAGCTGGAAAGGAGAAAATACCCCCTTTAAGAGATAACCGGTTTTGAGCACTTATTGGGTGCCAGGCATTATACTCTGTGTTTTAGATACAGTCCCTCCTTAGAGTCCCACAACAATCTTATCAGATAGATCCTATTATTGTCCCATTTTATCGATGTGGAAACCAAGGTTTAGAGACATTCAGTGACTTGCCAAAGCCACAAGCTTTTAAGTCCTGGAGTTGGGATCTGATCTCAGAAATATCTGTCTCCAAAGTCTGAGCTCATGGTGGAGCACCTAAATCATTTTGGGGAGATTTTTCTGTTTTAATCACTGCATCTGAATTTCTCATTAAAAGGATTCTTTATCTTTTTATTCAGAAATCAAAAGTTAGTTACCAATTCTTAAAATGTTGGTCAACCACAAAATCTGTGCTCTTTCTCACATGTTAATTTATAAAAGGTCTTTTGGCAAGGTCAAGTTTTTTTTATTAATGTGCACACTGCTCCTTTGCTAATCTGCATAAAGGCATTTGTAAATTATTCTAGTTATCTTTAGAATACTTAAAATTGTTCTCTGGCATTTATATAATCAGCAAGAGATAATCAGATGATCTTTTTTTTTTTAACAATGAGCTACTTCCTGTTCATTATACTTATTATGTTTATTTATGGCATAAAGCCCATTTTGTCTGTTGAAGGTCACCTGTGGGTTGGTGTGGAGGATTTTTCCCCTCCTATTTAAACCAACTCACTAGTTTTTGGCATTTGTATGATTCCTGATTAATTATGGTCCTGTCTCAATCATTTATGGAAGAAATAATAGCCTCTCGTTCCCTTCACCAGCCATTGGATTATTCATAGCTTAAAAAAATGGCATAAAGTTCTAAACTCTTACATAGTCAGAGGCATGTAGCAGATAATCCGTATCTATGATGTGCACACCCACCCATCTCAAAGGAAGGCCAAATGTTTAAGCCAGAAACCACCTTAGGAATCTTCCTGGTCTAACACCAGAAGCGTAGAAGAGTTTCTAAGTCTCTAGTCACATGTCAATTTGCGGTTGAGGTTAAGAACTTGAACCTTCCTACATCCCTGCATCCCGAACTTCATGCTCTAAACTTGTTGACTTCTCCTGAGGAGAAACAGCCCTTTCCTTCATTAGCCTATAGCAAGAAATCTACGAGCACCTAATGTAAGAAGCCAAAGGGACTGCAGACACCTTCCCATCCCAATGTGAACAGGCTCATTGCCCATTTCAGAGGATGTTTGCTGGGATTAGATGACCTGCATCTATTTCATTTCCATTTCAAATGGTATCCTGTTCAGGTATGCGCTCCACCCTCATTCAGCCAATGTGCTTCAAGAGGAAACTGATCCCTCCCTTGCTTCAGGGTTGGGCCTTGAATGGCTTCAGCCAATCAACAGATCCTATTACCGTGTCCAAACCGATTTATTCAGACACGAGACTGTGACCCAATGCAGTCCAATGCTATGTAAAGAGACATTTGATGGAGGCCTTTAGAAAAGAAGATCCCTTGTCTCCATCTTCTTGATAGATGTGAACAAGGACACTTACAGTCTTCAGGAGCACTGAAAACCATCTTCCACTGAAAGGCACCTGTTGTGGTAGATCGGCTGGATCCACCCTATTGACTAAATTTTTTTTTGCCTTTGCAGTCATATGAGCCAAAAATGCTTTGTTATCTAGCCAGTTTAAGTCATATTCTCTGTTATTTGCAACCAAAAGATTCCCAGTTAATACATCCATCACTTTGACACCAATTAAGCAGTAACCAGGCCACCATGCTGCGTTATGGACTCTTTCTATGCACATTCCTAATCTATTGCATCCTCCTGTTATATAAACTTTTGCTTGCTCTTCCTTGAATTCCAAAAACAAATAAACTCTGCCAAGAAATTTATTAAAGAAGCTGAAATTGTTCTGTATTCTAAAAACATCATCTTGTTTTTTATTGTCCTCATATGGCTATGTTCATATTTCAATCCTCTCTATGAAAAATAATCTAGTAGCATATGGTAGAGATCTTATCAGCTCCTAGGCAGAAGTGAAGAGAAATGCCTCACCATTGGGCACCTATAGCCTTGCTGATTTTTGTTCTCCTTACCTCCTTCTACAGTCCCTTTCCTCCACCTCAGAAGCATTAACTTTGCACAGTTCCACAAAAGAGGCCATTCTAATCTGAAATTATGGACCTGCTATTCTTTTTTCTTATTTTCAGTGTCAGAACCCAAAGATGACTGTCAGGACCAGCCATCGTGTCTGTTCCATATTTGCCTCCCAGTTCCCCTTGAGGCAACACTTGGATTTTTTGTATTATATCAGACTTTCTGAAACCTCACAGCCTTGGTTCTCAGGAATAATTTCTCCATTAAAGACTACTTTCTGTCCTTTTCCCTCACTAAAAATGTCCTTCATCCCCCTGTTGAACAAATTCCCATCTTTTTTCATTTTTTTCTTACCCTCACCCACTTCAGGGTCATTTTATCACCTCTCACTAGTTGAGCATTACACACATGCACCTATTACCATGGCTCTAAAAGCTCCTTTACCACAATTTTTTTTCAGGGATGTCAAGTTCAAGTTAAACCTTGGTGCCATTTCACACTGACTATTTTGGGCACTCCAAGGCCTTTGCTTGTTGGGAGAGACAATAAGCATATTCTAGATTGAGTGTGAGGCTATGAAAATCAAGGTACACAGGCTGCCATCCTCATATAACTCAACTGTGTATTTTGAAAGAAGTGACCATCACAACCATTATCATGAGTCTCTTTTTCCCTCTTTTAAAAAAAGGCAGAAATAATCAACAACCATATTTGCTCATGCAATACTCTTGAGCTCCTTGCCATATAGAATTTAACAAATAATGATAGGAGACTTCCTATTGAAATGCAGAGTCAAATCATCTGGGGCGTGGGCAGTGGGTGAAGGTGGTATAGAGCAGCCAGCATCCAAGACAATATGTTCAGTAAGAGGTCAAATGACACAGAAAAGCTTTGCGCATCAGAAGATGGCCTATTTATTTGTCATATATATATATATATATTATCCATAGGGAGAGAAATTTGTGTTTTATAGGGAGAGAAATATTTTTTCTATTCACTAATGCCATATTGTCACATTACACTAAGAAATACAGGTGTCTTGGTGGCTGAATAAATTTTGGGGAGAGAATTCTCTCTGTTGCCAAGGTCCATGAGAATCATCCCATTCACCCTTCTTGGCATAGAAAGGCTTTCTCTAATGGTCAACCTCCCCCAGAACACTTCAACACACCCATGTCATAGTCACAAAATACCCTTTTCCTTTCATTCCCACGTCACTTAGAAGATCATTTGTTCAGTGTCTGTCTCCCGCAGTACATGCGCCACATGAGAGCAGACAATATGTCTATTGTGGCCAGTGCTGCATTTTCAGTGTCTATCACAGTGCCTGACACATAGAAGATGAGAGAGGGAAGGAGCGAGCTGGGGAGAGAGGGGATAGCAGGAGGAAGATTGGATCATTGCTTAGTGCATTAGCTGTTGCTGGGTACCAAACTACCCCAAAGCTTCATAGCTTAAAACAACACACATGTATTATCTTACAGTTTCTATGAATTACAAATCTAGGTGCAGCTTAACTTGGTCCTCCAGCTCAAGGTCTCTCTCTCACAAGATTGCAATCAAGGTATCAGTCAGGGCCATGGTTATCTCAAGGTTCACCTGGGTCTGGATCCAACTTCCAAGTTCACTCGGTTGTTCTTAGCAGGTTTCAGTTCTTCACAGGTTGTTGGACTAAAGGCCTCAGCCACTCATTGGCTGTTGATCAAAGGCTACCCACCCTCACCTTCTCGCCACATGGGCCTCTTCATGGAACAGCTCACAACACCATAGCAGGTGTCATCAGAGTAGGCAAAAGAGCCAGAGCATGCCAGCGAGACAGATGTCACAGTATTTGTAACCAGTTCTCAACAGTGATATTCCATCATTTTTGCCATATTCTATTCATCTAAGGCAAGTCTATTAGACCCAGCCCACACTGAAGGGAAGGAGATTACACAAGAGCATGACTGCCAGCAGGGGGTGAAAACTGGGGCCATGTTAGAAGGCTACTTGGCATGCTTGGTAAGCATGGAATTAGAAAAAGAGGAGTTTGTTAAAGCAGTAATCTGTTCAATAGGAGTAGGCAAAGCTAGACTATGTATCTTTCTGTACAATAGGGAGAATTACTCTCGATATGACAGTAATCATAAATTAATTTTGTTCACATATTTTAAGGCAGCCATTGTACTCAAATGCCACCTGACTTAGTGGTATCCTTTGGAGATGATTACAACAAGGCCTGACTTGCAATTTCAGGCGTGTCTTTTTTTAATTCATCCAAGAAACAGAGATGGTCAGACTCTGGCAACTGAAGGAAATCTGGAGAAAAGACACATTTTCCAGCAGGAAGCAAGCGTGCTACTCTCCATATTTCTCCTGATCCACAGGACGTGTGTGGTCCATAAGAGAAAAACATGTAAGTGTAGGCAAAAGCCCTGAATAAACCAAGGAAAGTATTTGTGGGTGACTGGAAATGAGTGAGTCTCTTTCCGTGAAGGGATGGGTGTGCCACAATCTTGACCAGCAATACATGCTAGTGGATCCATCTGTAGCTCTGTCATCTAATTCCCGCCCTCCAAATAAGCAACCAGGATATTATTATATGCATGCTAGTCTTAAAAACTTTTGAAGCTCATTGCCCTTTTTGATTCTTTTTGGAATCTGATGGGGCCAAAATAAGCAGTTACATGGAAATCCTTAAAATCTCTCTGACGCTGTACCTCTTTAAATTATTCAGCTTGTTCTGAGGCTATAAGCCAGAGGGAAAGGAATTAGAGCCTTTACTGTGTGTCTTTGAGGCTCAGAAATTCCACTGGCCACTGTAGTGGCACTTGAAGATCCTGAAAGCTTTATCGTAATCCAACCAACCTCCCAAATTCTGAGTTGCTTTTGTTCAGGCACATTCAGATATCAATCTATAAGGCAATGTCATTGCAAAGAGAAGTAGCATGATCTGCTTCCCACACCCACATTAACAACCCAGCCTGGGACTTCATGCAGAACATAAGGGCCATGAGACCTCCTAAAGCCAATTCTAACCTCACAAACAGTCTCTCAGGATTGCCACAAACACGTTTTCCACAAACAAGAAGCCTAAATTGTATTTGAATAGTTTATGCCACACTATCTGTGAGACAGACTCATGCTATGTTCTGCAGCAGAAAAAAAAGTGTCACTATTTTACAAATGGCTTTGCTTTCTGAAGTGTCTGTCTTATCCATGATCATGGCCGCAACACAACAGCATGAGTTATGAGCCAGCCGGCCTTTTATAT
>PVKH010024017.1:0-13719 GCA_004027955.1 Chaetophractus vellerosus
TTAAAAAAATAATAATAATAATAATATATGCAATGTTAAAATTTGGTGCTCTGTGTATCTGTGGGAGGGTAGCAGGTTGAAATTTTCTATATGTGTTTTGTATTGCTTTTGCAACTGTCCTATAAGTTTGAAATTATTTCAAATTAAAAAGGTTTTTAAAAAAAAAAAAAAAAAAAAGAATTGCCCATTTCGGGATGACAGGGGGGAAATCTCAATATCTAATAGTAGATGAATTGTTAAACAAATTTTTATTTAGAGGTTAGGGAGGGCTGTTATGTATACACCAAAGCAACACAAAAAAATTGATTGATAGTGAAAATAGTAGAAAACAGTATTACATAAAGTAATTTTAATATAATTGTTAAGCATTTTGATAAAGGCTGAAAGGAGAGAAAAATTTTAAATAGTTAATATCTTAGGATACTGGGTATGTAGGTCTTTTTTTCTAGTTTAATTTTCCTTATATATGAATCATTTCATACTTTTTAAAAAGATGAAATATTTGTGGTATTTAAAAAAAAAAAAACTGCTTAGACCTGGAAGGGATTTTGTAGGAAAAACTGAAATAGGGCATTTTAAAACTTTCTTCTTACATCCTTTCATTATGACCACATAATCCATGGGAAAGCAGTCAAAGGTGAATTCATAGACAAAGAAAGTCCTTTACAGAACTTATGTATCATTCATGAAATATACAGAAGAACATGTAAAATTATTGTCCAAAAAGGGAAAGAGATCAGGAAATGGATGTTGTTTTACTATACAAATAATTATAGAGGTCAATATTCAGTTAAACATTCAGCCTAGGGTTAGAATAGTAACATCATATCTGTGTGTTACAGAAAGATACAATTATATAGACATCTGCTTAAGATATACTAATACATATGTAAAGGTATTGTAATAAAATCCTCTGACATTGGTAGCTTTGTCTTGTGAATAAGGGCTTGTTTGAAATTTAAAGAACATCTCTATAACCTAGAGAAATTTTCCACAGTCTATCCAAAATATGAAAGTTTAAATTTCCATATTCCATGCCAGTTTTCATCAGTGCCTCAATAGGTAGTAATTCTGTATAAATTCGCCACGTAATACTCATTCTTTATTATATGTAGTAATAAATGTATTTTGACATTGCTCTTATTTTAACTGAATTTTTTTTTCAGGGCCCTCTTCTTAATGTCAAAAAGTAATTTTCAGCCTCCAAAACTAAAAGACAAAACAAAATGGTGAGTTAAAGAATATAAAATGGTGAGTTAAAGAAAATACAGGTTTATCGAATTTCTCCATTTGAAAAATGGACAGGTTCAGTTCCCTTATTTTATACGTGATGAAACTAAAACCGAGAGGCATATCAAGCAGTTTGTCCAAAGTTACACAGCTAATTTATTTGTAAAGCTATGGCAAGGATATCTAGGTTTATCTTCTGGTCCAGTGCTCCTTTCGAATCCATTGCTGCCTCTTGTAAAACTCAAAATCATTTTCTTAGCTTTTGGGCAGCTGGGGTAAGAGGTATAGTGAGGAAAGAATTTGAAATGGGTATATTAGGATTTTGAACGTTTGTCTTTATCTTGTATTCCTTTACTTTCATTAATTATATACTGATTTTCATGAAGGTAAGATAAAAAGGTTTCCCAGATACTGTGACACTTAAAAAGTCAGTCTCTATAGATTTTTCCTTTCATAATATTCCTAAAAGATTACTTCCATCTTATCTTGTCTTCCTTATGTAAAGTAAAGCATTTTGTTTGTCTGTTCTTATAGGCCATTAGATTGTCTTTAGTAATTAATGTATCCTAAAAATATATATAGATATATAAAAAATTAAATTAAAAAAATAAAAGGTTAAACATTTTAAAAAAAGATTGTCTTTAATTAGATGATAAAAAGTAAATACATACATTTAATAAAATAAACTAGGCAAATAAAATTTTCAATATAGATTATATAGATTTCTTAGGTGTCCATGACCCCCCAAATTCTATATGTCTGTTCATTTTTCTGGAGAGAGAGCCCATAGCTTATTTCATTCTCAGTGGCTCCTTCCCCAAAAAGGGTCCTAAACCACTGCATTAGGTTTCTTTAACCTGCATTTGCATAGTAGAATGTAGGAGCCAGGCCATTCTAGTGATGATGCCAGGACTGAAAGGCAGATCATACCATGGACGTAAAGGAGTTTATATCCCACTATTAGCTGCATTTTGTGTTGTCACTAGTTTCTGCCTATTCCTGTACTCTAAGTTCCAACACATCTTGAACTGGGGAACTTTGATTTATAAATTAACAGATTCCAGAGCAGTCATTACCATTGGAGAATCTTTGCCAGTCTCAGTTACTATCTGACTCCATGCTGCTGCCACAGATTGCTGAGTAAGCCCACCAAATGCAATGCAGTGATTTAATTTCTCTACAGAAACTCCTGTATGGTTGCTGTCAATACTCCATAACATTGACATAACTCGGATTATTCTGTCTCTTTGGTTCTTGTCTAGTCCCTCCTCCAGTAGAATCTTGGGAATGGTGAAAATACCCTTTTGCCATTAATTAACAATCAAAACTTGATTCCTTTTAGTTATTTTGTGTGTTTTCCCTTTCCCTACTTCATGAATACTGGTGCCAGGAAAACCTTCTCTTTGCTAAAATTGCTCTCTTTTCACTGACCTCTTACCTAAGAAATTCAGTTGCCTTTTTAGGAGTTAAACAGTCTCTTGAACTATCCACCCAACCTCCATGCCTTCCAACTCTTTATTATAATTTAATAAGTAATTTATATATTATTTAAATTAGGCAATGAGAAAAGGTCATTTTGATTCCTATGTGATACCTAGAATACAGGATTATATATCATATAAATGACACAGCCTGTGCATTTCTAATTTTCAGTGTAATTTTAAAAGATTGTATATATTTTGTTACATAATTATGTTTTGCTTAAGTGATGAAACTGACACATTGTTTCCAAGGAATATATTATACTTTGGGTTTAGTTTTTTGGTTTATACTGTATAGGCCTAAGACAGTTAAGGAAAAAAATCATGTATTTCAGACTTTCTAACTGCTTGTAAGTTAATTTTATTTAGTAACATAAAAAAAAACTAATATTAGTGAAATATTTTTGTACATGTCTCTTTTTATTTGAAGGTCATCAACATTCCATAATTTTGTCAAAATAGCACTAACCAAAAACCCCAAAAAAAGACCAACTGCTGAAAGACTTCTGACTGTAAGTCATTGAAATTATAGGGGGATTTCCTGCAGTCAGGCAGTAATTAGACATATCACGAGAACAAAAGTATTTAAGGTTTTTTCATATATGTTATGTTAATGTTATTAATGTTAATGATCTCTTAAATCAGGGGTTAGCAAACTTTTTGTAAAGGGCCAGATATTAAATATTTTAGGCTTTGTGGGCCATGCAGTCTGTCACAGCTACTCTTTTAGACTATTTCAGTAGGAAATCAGCCCACAGTACATACAAATGGGTATGGTTGTATTCCAACAAAACTTTATTTACAAAATGAGGCAGTGCACCAGATTTTTCCCATTGGCCATAGTTTGCCAACCCCTGCCTTAAAGGAAACCTTTTAAAATGTTGCTGCCATCTAAGATTAATTGCCTTTCTTGGCTTCTTAGGTGAATTTACAGGATGCTCTGTGTGTAAAACACTTTTATATTACAAAAGGTCAGTGATTACAACAACCCAAGAAAGATTTCTATTGAAATATAAAAATAATTATATATGTCTGTACATTAGAATAATTTTAGTGAGTTAAATGTAGTAGAATACACATTGTTTTCTTATTATGGACTCTACCACAGTCTTCATTTTTGTAGCAGTATACTGACAGGTAATGAATGTCATCCATATAGCCAAGGTTGTAATTTTACCTTTAAATAGATTAGATAACTTTCCATAGAGAAATTATTCACATTATAAATTCACCCCACAAAGGCTCTTTAGTTATATAATTAATTCTGGGCTCTCTGATTAATATTTTTACTAATACATCTTTTGATTTGTTTATATCAATAGATTTTCATATGCTTGACTATAGTAGTTACTGAATAAAAAAAGAGCAAATAGCATGTTCTATAACCATAGAAGAAAAGGCACACTAATAAAGTTTTGTTTTGTTTTGTTTTGCTTTTTACTTAGCATACTTTTGTTGGACAGCCAGGTCTATCTAGGGCCCTAGCAGTTGAACTGTTGGACAGAGTTAACAATCCAGACAACCATGCACATTACAATGAAGGAGATGATGATGACTTTGAGGTAAGGAAATATTTGCGGTCTAATATTTAAAAACAAATAATTTTGGCCTTAATATTTTATTTTCTAATTCATGCTTTTGGTTAAAATGGGTTTGGCTGTAAAGATTAATGGTGTAACTAAACTTATCCTTCATATTGTAACTGGTTGATTCTTTTTCTTGATCCTAGTTCTAGATTACTGCTCTTCCTGTCACTATCTCATTTTATTTCCTTAGTTTGGCTAAAGTTTTTAAAAGAGTTGAGATAAAATCAGATGATGTGCCCCTTGATTTCCCCAGAAATCCAGAGGTGGTTGTTAACTAATCTCTTCGACTCTTTTGTGCTTTCCCTTCTCTCTGCATCCCATCTTCTCAAGTAAGAGTTTGAACTTTCTATAAGACATATATAAAAGACATCTGTTTCCAAAGGAATAAAGATTTTTAAGAGCATTGATTTGGACTAAGAAAAATAAAGTTTAACCATAACCCCATGTACATATTGTTTTTCACAAAAGAAACTCCCTAGAAATCCAGTTGGTCATTTTTGTAGTTTCTCTAGTATGTAACTTGGGAAGAGAATTTTCTTTTTCATGATCTTAAGTGTTAAATTATACCTAATAAGTATCATAATAATTATTAACACTCACTGAGGACTGATTGTTTGCCAAATATTGTGCCAAATAATTTCCGTGTTAATTCATCTAATATTTGAAATAGTCCTTTGCATTGGGTGCTATTAATATCCTCATTTTGCATATGTGGAAATGAGGGACAAAGAGTGAAAGTAATTTAGCCGAAGGTCATATGGCTCTTAAGTGGTAGAGCCAGGATTTGGCAACTGACCATCATTTGCATATTTGAAATTGATAAATAACATTTTTATCCCTTAAAGATTCAAAAATTATTAGAAGTTAAAGTTAAAATTGTGTTACAATCAGTCCTCTTTTATTCTGCACACTGTTTTTTTTTTTAGGAGGTACCAGGGATTGAACCCAGGACCTCATATATGGGAAGCAGGCACTCAGCCACTGACTATACCCACTCCCTTCTGCACACCATTTTTGGTGGGCTTCCCATGTCCACTTTACCGTCTCAGTTCTCTATTTCTGTTTAATATCATCATATTTTTCAGTCCTTCAAATGTAAAACATTTTGCCAGGTAGTTGGAACACAGTGGTAAATGAAATTGATACTGCCCCTGCCTTCATAGAGATTATGATCTCCAAGGAAAGTATAGGCTGCTATGGAGGCATATTAGGGACAGGAAAAGACTTATTTAAACTGAAACCTGAAGGACGAATTAGAATTTGAGGAAAAGAATAGATATAAGTGATCTGAGCAGTGGGAAGAATAGCATGCTTGAAAGCCCAGAGAGAGAGGTTGGTGTACTTGAGAAACCAAAGAAGAGCTAGTCTGGCTAAAGTAGAAAACAAGGAAGTGGTAGGAGACCAGGTTCAGCGCTAGACAGCAGTCATTGCAAACCATGTTAAAAATACTGGACTTTAGCCTAAGGTCAGTGGGCAGCATTAAAGAGTAAGGGAATGACATAATCCAGTGTGCCTTTTTTATAGATTTCTGTGACTACAGAATGATGATTCCATTACTGAGAAACCTGTTAAGAGAATACTACAGTTATCCAGGATAGAGATGATGGTTTTAGACTAGGGTGGTAGAGTAAGGATGGAGAAGAATAGACTAATTCAAGAATTTTACGAGAGAGTTGGTGATTAGATGAAGGGAGAAGGAGAAAGAGTCCATTTTTTATATGGTAATTTTGATGTTCCACAAGACTTCCAAATGGAGAAGACTATTAAGGAGTTGGATATATGGTTTATAGCTTGTAGAAAAATATGGACTAGAGATAAAGATTTGAGGGTCCTTGGCATACAGATGTAGTTGATACCTTAGGGAATAAATGAGATCACACAAGGAAATATGTAGAAGGAGAAAATAAGAGGGCCTAGGACTGAACCCTGAGACTTCTCCTAAAATTTAAGGATTAAGTAGACAAAGAAGAACTGGCAAAGGAGATTGATAAGGGGCATTGAAATAAAGGAGAGTTTCAGTAGGAATACTCCTAGAAGTTAAGTTAAAGTAGTCTTTAGATTTAAGTAGCATTTGATGGCTTTAACAAGGGTAATTTTCAAACAGTTGGAGGAGCAGCTAGATTGGAGTGATTTGAAAGATAAGTATAGTAATTCTTTTATTAAATTTAGTTTGAAGGGAAAAGTTAGGATAGAGCTGGGAGAGAATGAGTTAAAGAGAGGATTTATTTAATCTTTTTTGGTATGAGCAAAAAACTTTGAAAAGTTTTGAATGCATATTAATAGGATCCAGTAGACAGTAATAGAAGATTTAAGAAAGGTAAGATAAATAAGCAAAGTTCCTGAGAAGGAAGGAGAGGCTGGGGTCTAGAGTATGATGAGAGACTTGATCTTAGATAAAACTAGGGCTACTTCCCTTGCATTAGAAAGGATGACTGACAGTGTACCTAGAAGTTGAGTAAGTCCTATATGATGACTTCTATTTTCTATTTGAAATAAGTGGCAAGTTCATCTCCTAAAAATGAAAGTAAATAGGTGGGTTTGAAGAGTGTAGAGAAGACATGAAATAGTAATGGAGGAGAATGGATGGGTTAAATGACGATGGAAGTGTTTGTGGGCAAAGCCAAGGGCTCAGATAAGTTTTCAGTGTGTCCTTGTAGTAATGATTGATAGCCCAGATGTAAATGCAAAGATAGCAGGTTGAATTCATCCAGGGTTGGCATTTTGCCATGCCAATGTACTGAAGAACAATAGGGCAAGGGGAACTTAGTATATTGGTGAGAGATTTCCTGAAATTATGGATCACTATATCTAAACTGGGAGGAAAAAAATGAAGAAAGGAGAGATGCTAATGGAGAATGAAAAAGTAATGGATCAGTGGACTTGCGATTTCCATTAGGAACATTAAATAAGTTTTATGGGAATAATTAAGAGAGCAAGCTCAAAGAATCAGAGGTTTAGTGTATGGCGTGAATCTGTGATATCAGAGTTGATGACTGGATGGGAAAATGTATTTAAAGATAAGGTTATAAGTCTAGAGCAATGGCTAGTTCATCCACCTGGGCTTTTGAAGTCCCCTAGTTTGTTGATGGGTCTTGAAGTAGAGAAGAAAAACAAAACAAAACAAAACAAAACCTTATGAGCCACTCTCTGAGTCATCAGTAAATGAGAGTGAGTCATCAGAAATTTGGTAGAGGTTGATTGAGCTGAAGGCATAGCTTCAAAGAAGCAGGAGCTAAGTATAGTATGCCTCCCACTTGGTTTGCTATTATATTCTTATTTATCTGGATGCATCCAATATAAAGTTCAGAGCCCTTTTCTGGCATTCAGAGCCCTTGATAATCTGGCTCACCCCCAGTCTGTCTATTCAGCTTTATCATTTCTTCACCTAATCTTCACTGCAGTCAAGTAAGAACTTAACCCCATTCCCTATAAACATTCCACAATTTTTTCTCTTTCTTGCATCACTTTGTTCATATTCTGTCTGCTGTCTAGAATGCTTTTCACATATTTATTCATATCCAAAGTCTTACTTGTCCTTCAAGGTCCCAGATCAAATTATATCCTTTGCTAGAACTTCTATACCCCTGCAGGTAGATGTCATTCCTTCCTTCTGTGGGCATTAATAGTAATCCGTTTTAAATTTTCATAGTGTTCATTTTATTGTATGTTTATCATATAACTTAGTAGTAGTCATATTTGTCAATAAATGAACATTTAATTCAAAAGAGAAAATTTGACCTTTTTAATCATTGAAATTTTTTAAAGTATGTATATTATTCTTATATTCACAGCCCCATGCAATCATTCGTCATACCATTAGATCTACAAACAGGAATGCCAGAGCTGAACGGACAGCTTCAGAAATAAATTGTATGTGTTTAGTATACATTTTCAATTGGTGGTTGTGGAGGGTTGATCTGGGTGCTCTTGTAATTTTTATAGAGTAATTCTATCTCAGATACTTTAATGTATCAGAATACCTCAAAAATAGATGTTGCTTTTCTGGTTTTAGTGGAATTCCTTTGGTTTGTAATTTTTAAATGGTTTTTATTTTCCAATTATAAATGCAGTACATGCCCATTGCAGAAAAGGTACAAGAAGAAGAAGAGAAATTTAATATTGCCCATTATCATATCTCCCAGCACCTACTCATAGTTAATATTTTGCTGAGTTTCCTTCATATATTTTCCATGTATATTTTTACATGACTGAATTTAATTTATTTATAAAATTTTATTTAATGTAATCAGAAACATTTTCCATATATGAGCTTAGCCTTTGTAACCAATGTGTTTAATGGTTGCATCTTGTTTCATTGGCTTGATAAAGTATAGCTAAACAGTTCTCTATTGTTGGGCATTTGGATTGGTTTCAATTTTTGTTATTCAGACTAACACTAAGATAAATTTTTTTTTTTTTCCCTTCCCCTACCGGGAGGTCCTGGGGATTGAACCCAGGTCCCTCCATATGGGAGGCGGATGCCCAACCATTTGAGCCACATCCGCCCCCCTATAATCTTTTCTAAAACAAATATTTGAAAGAAGAAATTGATTTTTTTATTTAGTAAACTAATCATTGACAGATAAAATTTTTGTGTCAACAGTATTTGTCACTTTAGCCACATGAATTTGAAAGAACAGATTTGAAAAAAAAGTTTTAGCTACAAGTTTATTTACTTAAATGAATACTAGTTTCAAAAGAGATTTAAAGTGGTTTACAGTAAAATAAGATATATGACTAACAATACAAATATAAACTATAAACCATATAAGAGGAGATAATTCATTAAGTATTAAGGTGAGAATTATTGCAAATTGTGCATTTTGTTTAGGTCTCAGTTTCCTAAACTCAAATGCTTATAGCTTTCTTGGTAATGCTCTGAAATTCTAGGTGAATGGAGAGTTAAAATGTCCTTTTCATGTCAATTGTTTCAATTAGGACTTTTCATAGTTAAGCCAGCAATCAAGATTTAGTTTCTTTGTGAGTGCCTGGATTGCTGACATCTTCTTATACAGTCTGATGTGAACTCTATGGACCTCAAATACCAGACAGAAAATGGCATTTGATATTCCATTATAAAGCTGTCATCTTTATTTTATGCAGTTGTATAGTATTCCATTAATATAGTCTAATTTGCCTATCTTTTCTTGTATAGCTTTTGGATTTTTTTTTCTTTCACTTAGCATCATGGGTTTCTTATTGTCTGATGTTAACATCTTGTAATATTAACATACTTTTGTTTACTTTCAAAGAAAAATGGTTTTATATATGTAATATTATCCATATCCATATTTCATGAGGTTTTACTGTGCTGTACAGTCCCATGTTACATTTTTTAGCTTTCCTTCTAGTAATATACATGATCTTACACTTTCCATTTCAGCTTTTGGATTTTGTGTTATATTTAGCAAGGCTTTCCTGATTCCAAAGTTATAGAAGAATTTTCTCCATGGTTTCTTCTTTTTTTCTAATGTTTATTTTCTAATACATAAATCTTTGGTACAAGGTATCAATTTATTTGGTTCAGGTATGGATTCAAAATTAATTTCTTTCTAGATTACTACACTTCTGTCTTGAGGCTATTTTAAAACTTCATCTTTTCCCTCATGGATTTGATATGCCACCTTTATTATGTACTAAATTTCCATACATGTCTTGGGACTGAGTCTAGAAATTTTAATCTCTTGCATGTCAGTAGTATATTTATGATTATCATATCTTTATAATATCTATTAAAATCTGTTAGAACTAATCCTCTTCCCCCTCTCACTTCCATCTCTGCAAACCTTGTTCCTGTTCTTTTTCATTATTCTTTTTGGCTATTGTCTTTTCCTCACATAAACCTGAGAATCAGCTTATCTAATTTTTTTTAAATATTCTGTTTTTACTGAGATCTCATTAAATGCATATATTAACTGGGAGAGTTGACATCTTTATGATGTTTAGTCTTCTTAACCAAAATAGACTTTTTTTAGAGATCAGCTGATAGTTCAAGATTTAGTTCTTTTATGAGTGCTCAGAACACTGGTATCCTTATGGAGTGAACTTTAAGTGCTTTTTTTTTTTTCCTTTTTTTCTTTTTTTCTTTTTCTTTTTTTGGTTACATATCCCCCCCCCTTCTGCTTGCTCTTGCTATGTGTCCATTCTTCTGTGTTTTTTTCTATGTCTGCTTCTTGTCTCCCCCCGTCTTTGCGGCGATGCGCCGAGTCGGCCCTCCGCAGAGGCAGCTCGCTCTGTTCATGGGTGGCTCCATTCCGTTTTCACGGGTGGCTCTGCTCCATGTTTTGCAGGCTGCCCGGCTTCCGTGATTCGCAGGCGGCAGCTCTGTGTTTTACCGGTGACTTTGCCATGCCCGTGGGGGCTCCGCCCTGCCCGTGGCAGCTTTTTGCCTTGCCCACAGCGGCTTGCCTTTCTCAAGGCCGTCTGCCCGCTCAGAGAGGTCCCGGGAACCGAACCCAGGGCCTCCCATGTGGTATACCAGCGCTCTCATCCATTGAGCTATCTAGCCGGCCCCTCTATGTGCTTTAAGTTCCAGGCTGAAAGTGGTAAAGTTTTATTGGTGATTTGTCTTTAAAATTCCTCGAGTCTTCTTTTATGTCTGCCAAGAGTGTTTTACATCTTTGTTTTTGTTGTTTGTTTACTGGATTGTATATACATCTAGTTAGTTATAATTCAATTTTTTAAATTTGCTCAAATGCCCAGATCTTAACTGTACTACTCAATGAATTTTTAAATATGTATACACTTGTGAAACTACCACCAGCTCAAGATATAGAACACTCTCATAAGGCTCCCTCATGCCCCTTCACAATCATTGCTCTTTCCCCTTCCTGTACCCACCCTGCCTACAGTAATCAGTATTCTGATCTCTGTCACAATAGATTAGTTTTGCCTGAACTTGACCTTCAAATACATGGAATCATAAAATATGCACTCTTTTATGGCTGGTTTCTTTTGTTCAACTTTATACCTGTGAGAGTCATTCCTGTTTTATGTTCTTTTTCATTATAATATAATATTCCATTGGGTGAATATACCACAATTTATCTATGCTTATGTTGATGAACATTTTATTTGTTTCCAGTTTTTGGCTATTAAACTGGTATAAGCATTTTTGCTTATGTATTTTTAGTGGCTATAAATATTATTACCCCAACCCAATCAATCTAAAACCAGTGCAGGGGCCGGCTGGATAGCCCAGTGGATAGGGTGCCGGCATACCACATGGGAGGCCCCGGGTTCGGTTCCCGGGGACCTCTCCTAGCGGGCAGACCGCCTTGAGAATGGCAAGCCGCCATGGGCGGGCCAGAGCCGCCGTGGGCAGGGCAAAAAGCTGCCACGGACAGGGCAAAGCCACCACGGGCAGGGCAGGTCGCCTGCGAGTGGAGTGCAGCCAGCCACCCGCGAACTGAAAGCCTGCCGTGAATGCAGAAGCTGCCCACAAGCGGGGAAAGCCTCGCCTGCGCGGTGATCAGTCTCGGCACGTCGCCGCAGCGGGGGGGAGGGGAGATATGTAATAAAATAAATCTTTAAAAATAAACAAATAAAAATAAAAAATAAAACCAGTGCAAGTGTACATATAGTGCAACAAAGTCATGTCTTCCTTGCAGTGAGGGAGACCACACATCAAAAGGCACCATGGTCCATATCATTAAACAAAGGGAAGGAAGACTTGTCATAGGATTTAGGAAAGAGTGGAATTCAGATGAAATTTAAATGATGGCTTAAAGCAAAGTAGGGATGTGTATGAAAGAGTCAGCATCTTGTCTGTACTGTAAAGTAGACCCAGGGCCTGTTTTCCTTGGAAACTACATAATTAAAATAAATGTGGAATGTTGTGTTCAGAAACCCCTTTATTTGAAGCTCTGCATCTGGGCTGGAAATAGAACTTGCTTCTATGTCAGGGTCTTAGTTTCCTTGGGTTGACATAACAAAGAACCACAACCTGGGTGGCTTGAAATAACTGAAATGTATTGTCTCACAGTTCTGGAGGCTAGAAGTCTGAATCAAGGTATCAGCCAGGCCATGCTTCCTCTGAAGTCTGTAGGGTCTGGGGGTGGGTTGCCAACAATCTGTGGCATTCTTTGGCTTATGACATAACTAAATCTCTGCTTGTGTGACATAGCTGTCTTCTCTCTCTATGTCTATATTTCCTTGCTTCCTAAGGATGCCAGTCATATTGGATTAGGATCCATCCTAATCCAGTTTGACCTCAATTTAACTAATAACATCTTTAAAGAGCTTATTTCCAAGTAGGATCACATTCATGAGACCAGGGACTAGGACATGAACATATCTATTGGGGAGATATATCTCAAATCTTTAACAGCCTGTGACTTAAATCTTCCAGACAAGAGTGGGATGGTTTATTCTAATTAATATCACTCCACACCAGCAAGTTTCCAATAGTTTATGGGTTTTAGAGATTATTTTGGTTTGCGAAAGGGCTGCCAATGCAAAGTACCAGAAATGAGTTGGCTTTTATAAAGAAGATTTTTTTGGCAGGTAAAAGCTTACAGTTCCAAGGCCATGAAAAGTCTAAATTGAGGCACCATAAGAGGTGCTTTCTCACCAAAGTCAGCTACTGTTGATTCCGTTGTAGGCAAACCTAGCATAGGACTTATCTCTTACCGGGCCTCCTCTCTCGGTCTTGGCAGCTCCACTTTCTTCCTCAGATCAGCTGCAAGCTACCAGGTATATGGCTCATCTCTCCCTGGGCCTTAGCTCTTTGAGCCTTTTGGGGGCTTCTCTCCTTGTAGCACAGCTGTGGATGAAAGTGGGAGTTTTTTCTCTCTCATGGCAGGATCAAATATGGCAGCTTCCTTTTCCTGTCTGGTCTCTCTGTCTCTCCGTTTTATCCTACCCAGCAAGAGGGCAGAGACTCAACCTGAGTCTTACCTCACTGACTTAGTCCAATTGAAAGGGTCTCACACCCACAGAAATAGATTACTTTAAAAACACAATCTTTCTCTTTTGGGGATCCATAAAATAATCTCAAATTACCACAGAGAATAAGGTTTCTCAGTAAGAAGGCAGCCATAACTCAGAGAGGCAGTCATTATGTGGTACTTGATATTTGCAGCATATCCTTGGGAGAAACATTGTTTCTTGTTAATTTTGCAGTTGTCATTGTGTCTGTCCTCCTTCCTTTCTCCTGTCTGATGAATGGCAAGGAAGATTTTTTTTTTTTTTTTAACTTTCTGAGTCTGACCCAGATATGGGGGTATTACCTAAATTACCTTGTTTTTTTTAGTTGTTTATAATCGTAAAAGTCAATTCGTGGTTGAGTCCAGTTACTTAAAAAACCAATAGTTATAAGGATTTGACACTGAAGAAAGAAGGGAAACATCCATAAAGAAAATGGTACAAGCCCAACAGTTGGTTATATGATTTTATTATTATTATTTTTTAAAGATTTATTT
>PVKH010024018.1:0-13721 GCA_004027955.1 Chaetophractus vellerosus
ACACATACACACACCCTGCACTGCTTGAAGGTCTCTCATGTAAGAAAAAAATGTGCCCCTTACCCCATCCACAGGATCTACTCCAAACTTACCACCAGACCAATAAATTGCAACATAATCCAGTCCAGAAAGGTCTGCTAAGGGGAGAAATTGACTAACCCAAGGGAGCTGCAGGAGCTAGGAATACATGGGGGACGTGTTCCCAAGCATGTCCAATCAAGCAAGGATGGAACATAAAGCAGGATAGGGGAAATCTGACCGATATGGGAGCACCATCCTGTGGTACAGAATTCAACACCCTGGCAAGGCATCCAGGAGTTGTACAAACCCACTCAGCTCTCTTCTCAACACAACAGCTAGATCGATCATTTTAAAACACAAGACAAATACTCACCCTCTCTTCAAAACCCTCTAGGGATTCCCAGACTCTCTCACAGCCACAGTCTCTGAACAGACCCCAAACCCTAAGTGACTGGACTCCATCACCTCTCTCACTGCCTTCCCTACTTCTCTCCACCAGGCTCAGTTCACCCCAGCTCCATAACCCCATCCTGTTCCACAAACGTGCCAAGCACAGTCCCACCTCAGGGCCTTTGCACTGCTCCTGGTGAAGTGCCCTTCCTCCAATATCCACACAGTTCACTCTCCCCAATTCAGGTCTTTGCTCAAATGTGACCTTCTCAGTGAAATCTTCCCCTGGTCACTCTGCTTAAAATGCAGCCTTCCTTCTCGCTCCCACTCTGGAACCTCCTAGCCCTGCTTCATTTTTCTCCCTAGCACTAATTAGTATGATATATAAACTCTCTATATTTAAAGTTGTAGGCGGGGGCTTTCTCCTGCCCTGTACTGCTGTAACCTCTCCATCAAGAGCAACGCCCAGCCTACAGGTAGCAGTCAATACTTATTTGTTGAGTCAACGGAGGTCTTTGTCAGGGTGTCTGGATGGTCCTAAGCACATTAATATCTGTGTTTCTCAGTATAAGATATGAATGACCAAAAGTGTGTGATTAAGAAACACCAGTGAAAAGCAAGGAGTCATGTTAAAGGGGATCGTGATAGGCTGGAGAGGACATGGTCTTCAGAGCGGGCCGCCTCTGGGGCTGGATCCTCATTCTGAGCTCTATTAGCCACCATGTAAGTGGAAACTCCCTGGAGCCAGTCTCTATCCTGTGGGGATTATGGCCATCGTTAGTTCTGATGATAACAGCTGCTGTTTGTTGAGTGCATACTGCCTGGGAGGCATTGTACCTGGATGGGGATGCATTTATAAATTTCATACATATATGAAATTTTCCAAACCCATTAGATTCATCTGATGCATTAAACGGGCCTTTGGTTTCCTGTGGGTTTAAGACTAACCTCTCCACTCCCAGGAAATCGCCTGAGTTCAAAAGACCCTGTAATTCTCATGGTAAAGTGAAGGCAGCAGGGATCAAAGTGCATGCACCAAGAATTCTCTGTATTTTTCTTGATGATTCAGAAATGTTTGATTCAAGGATGCATTAGCCAAGGGCACTGATCCCGCAAAGCCCACACTTTCCCATCAGCCCCATTCTTTTAGCTCTTTTTTTGCGATGATTCTTTTATCTGCTTTTAGAGATTTTTCAAAAGTCCGTCTAAACCAATTACACGAACAGAAAGAAATGGAAATCCCCTGAAGCTGTGAGATTGAGGGAGCAAGAATAAGCAATAGAAGAAAGAAGTGACCCTACACCAATTCAGTGAAAGAAAAATCTTTGTAATTTTCCATCTATGAATACACTTGGATACCCTTACGAAGAATAATTTTCTTGTCTTGTCATAATTTATATATTTTTTTGGCTTTTAGTAGAAACCCACTAAGTTTAGAACCCCACAACAATTTCTCCACACTCACTTGCAAATCACACACAGGGTGGAAATGGCCATCCCTGTAAGCTGTGGTGAAAAACTGCGGCTCTAGAGTCTGGGGAGAGGTTGCAACAGGCTGTGAGTGGAAAGGGGCAGGAGGGCCTGAGACATCACAAATCCCAGTCCAACTGCAAATATGAAATGGGATATCACAGCAAACATCAAGCGAAGATTTTACTCAGGTCAAAACAGGGCAAAGGGTGCATGGAGGTAGAGTGGCTGAAGGGAGAGACGGGGACCCTCTAGAATTACTGCCCAGCTTTAGAGGAAAAGCTTTAAAGTGTGAGCGTTGTGGGGGCACTAGGACTTGGGGAGGGCAGTGGGAAGGTGGCCTGGTGAAACCTACTAGAAGCTGGATGTGTGAGTGTGTGTGTGTGTGTGTGTGTGTGTTCACTGGACGTGGGCAGCACGGTGGGAGAGTGGCCTGGAGAAGCCTAGTAGAAGCCTCTGGTATCATGGTTGGTTGCAGCATGGTTGGGACCAATATTCTGGAATGAAGTCCCAGCTGCATCACTTACCGTGTGAACCTGGACAAATTGCTGCTCTGAGGCTCTGCTGCCTGCTCGTGAGAAGGGCAAAGAAGAAATTGAAATTAGTGGGTGACAAAACTTTAAATTAAAATTATTTAAATGAACTTGACCATTTTAAATTGTTTAAGCATTTAATTAAATCTTATTAAATAAAACTCTTTGCAATTCTAGTATTTAGCCACTGAAGAGTTGCTAAGTTAATGAATTGACATCCCACTTTACCTACTTTATGTCTAGAGTTACAGATGCACAAATTTAATAGTCATATTGAGGCAGGTTAGTATAGAAAAAGGGGGAAGACTGTGTCACAGCTGGAGCCTGGCAGAGAAGATGGCTGTGATACCCCACATGGACACCCCCTGAGGGCAGGCCCTACCAAGAACAAAGGGAAAGACCCCACCAAGGCCCTGGCCATGAGGTCCCATTTGGAACTCTCCTGGGGTCAAAGGGAAGCCCTGGAAAACTTTCAAACAGGCCTCCCCATTGGTCCCAAATAACTCCAAACAAAAGACCTCCTCATCAGTCCCCCGAGAGCTAACAGGTGGGGATCTTAAGGCAAACATCTGGGCCCTTCCCCACATTAGGAAAGGGGAGGAGGAAAGTTCTTAAAAAGGCATAACCCGGGGCCCCACACACACATCTCACCCTGTAGCACACCTGCACCCATCTCTAGGGGTGTGAACTATCTCTTTTCTTGTTTCTTAATAAGCTTTTTACTCCTGTGCCTACCCTATGGCATATCTTTTAAATTCCCTTATGTGATATTGCCGAAGAACCTAGAAACCCAAGCCTTCTGCTAACATATCTGGCAAGCTATGGCAGGAGACAAAAAGGCAAGTAACACTCCCCGACACCCGGTGAGTCTACGCTCTTTAATTAGAGCCAGCCTGTGCCCTCTTTTGTTTTCTTAATGTCCAGATTAACTGCAAAACTTGGTCCCTGGTAGTGGTCATAAAACGAGCACTCTCACTGCCACTTCCTAAGACCTCTATAATACTAGGTCAAAAGACAGTTTTCACACCAGCCCCTTTTCTAGGGAGAAAGTTCAGCCGGGTAGCTTTGGTCTGGGACCCCGGGTCCAGACATCTCCCAAGACGTAAGGTGCCATGGAGATGCCTGGCAGCATGGCCTCTGTATTCTCGGGATGCTGGAAACCAGAACAATAGTGCCAAATGACTCCCAAGACCTAAGCAACTTGGGAGCTTCAGTTTGGATGTTAGCTCAAAACAACTCACAAGACCTAAGCAGATGGGAGCTATGGTTTGGAGACTGAAAGTTCAGTCAGGTTGAGATCTGGGATGTCAGAATGGTTGACAGAATTTTTTTCCCTATTTTTGCCTAGAACAATGGGTGTGACCTCTAGCATTCCAGCAGACTCCCCATTAGGGTGTCTTCTCAGGAACTGACACAACCTGCCTAATGATGGTCTAAAAAGAAAAATGCTAATCTTTCTTGCCACACCACGTAGCTGCAGTACAGTCAAGAGTGGCCTCTGTATGTGTATTAGTCAGCCAAAATGGTGCTGATGCAAAGTACCAGAATTCTGTTGGCTTTTATAAAGGGTATGTATTTGGGATCAAAGCTTACAGTCACCAGGCCATAAAGTGTTCAACTCAAGGTACCATAAGAGATACTTTCTCACCCAAAGTCATTGGCTACGTGTTAGAACAACATGGCAGGTGATGTCTGTTAGGGTTCAGCCTTCATTTTTCCTCTTAAGTCTCTGTGGTCCCAGCTTCTTCCAATATCAGCAGTAGGCTGGGATAAGTCTTGTCTCTCTCCCAGAGCTCATGTCTCTCCAGGATTTCTCAGCTGTTCAGGGCTCTGGTCTCTGCAACTGCAAACTATCAGGTGAACAGCTTGTCTCTCTTTGTCTCTCTTCCTGGGGCCTCTGCTGTGTCTATGGAGCAGTCTCTATTCCTCTGTGTTCTTTACTTCCTGGTACTCCAGCATGAAAACTCCAACTCTTTCCTCTGCCATGTGGTTTTCTCTGTGAGTCCCCACCCACAAAGGGGGCAGGGACTCAATGTCTTAATCACTTGGCCCAATCAAAGCCCTAATCATAATTTAATCAAGTAAAAGTGAAACTTCTGAAGTTAATACAATCTAATATGCCCAGAGAAACAGACCAGTTCACAAACATAATCCAATATCTATTTTTGGAGTTCATAAACAATACCGAACTGCTACAATATGGAACCCTGAATTCCAGTTAAACCTGTGTAAGGGGAAGGACGGGACAGGAAGATCTGAGAGACAGAGACCATGTGGTCACATGTCTCTATGAGGGGATGAGGAAGTGCACTACCAAACCCGTCAATTTACTCAGAGGCAGAATCAAAAAAAACCCAGCCTTATTTTAAGGAAAGCTGGTAGAGGCAATAAAAAAATACCCTGTGGTAGATCCTGACTCTACAGAAGAACAGATCCTCCTAGAAACTCACTTTATTAGCCAGTCTGCCTCAGATACCATAGGAAGCTGTAAAAACTTTCTCTGGGACCTCACACTTCTGTAAACTCCCTTTTAGAAACAGCCTTCACAGTTTTCAACAATAGAGACTGCGCTGCCAAGGAAAGACAGATAAGGAGGGCTAAGCCTGGGGATCAGTTCACCTTGAAACTTCCTCCATTAAAGTCTCCCTGTCACCTCGGGGCCACCCGAATCCAGGCTCCATGTCAGCAGGGATATGCTTCAAGTGCAGAGAGGTGGGCCCTTGGCCCCAAGCTGCCTTGCTGCCAGGACCCCCCAGGGCCTTGCCCAATGGGAAGACAGAGGCCAGGCATGGCTCCCTGGATGACACTGAGAACCACCAACTGGGAAGAGCTTCTGGTAACCTTTGATGTGGCAAGTAAAATTGTTAATTTATTAATTAACAGAGGAGCCACTTACCCAGTCCTGACCTGCCAGTGAAGACCTCTCATCTCCTATGTGCCTAATAAGGGGAGTAAACAGGGAATCAAGATCCAGGCCATTTACTAAGCCTCTCCCCTGCAGAATAAGCAGTGTCACTTCAAAGAGGAAGTTGTTAAAGGCCTCCAGCCAATGATTAAAAAGCTCCTAGAGCATAGCCTCCCAGTTCCTTGCCAATCCCCTTGGAAAACCCCAATCCTTCCATTGAAAAAGCTGGCAGGATTTTAACCCTTGCTAAAGGTAGCTAATGGATATGCAGCCCCAATTCATGTCTCCTTGGGGGCAGGGCTTCCCTGGATCCCCCAGCCCTGTTCCTAGCAGCTGCACAGGGATTTTCCTGAAAGAGCAAAGATGGAGGTTTCACTGGGCGCTTCATGAAGGTGATTCTAAAGTTGGGCCTTGCCCTATGCTAAGGAAGTATATAACATTCTCTATTCTGTTCTAATCTGCGCTTACTTTAACTTTCCAGTCTCCTCATGCCCAAAAACTCATAAATCAATTTTTGTGCTTACCTGTTACAAATTAAATGATGGCAAAAGGTAACTTTAAAATAAGTCCTTAAATTTCAATACTATCTTGCAGTTAAATTTGATGTACAAAAGAAATCACAAGTGGAACTAGTTCAACTACTGCAAAAACAAAAAAACTTAGCAATGTTAATATTACCAATAAAATAGTTTTAGTTGCTCAGTTAAACAAAAGTTTCCAGTTTGTTCTTAAGCAAAAATTACTAGAAATTGTAACTAAGAGTTAAAACAAGATTATTATAAAAATGCCTTTATATTATGAAACAGGAAAAAGGATAATATCTAAGGTTGCTATAGTTGGGTAAATTTAGCCTAGACCTACTATTGTGACAGTAAATCTGGACTGAGATGGCAAAATAAATGAAAAAACCAACTCAGGGGAAATGATGTGGCTCAGTGGTTGAGCACTGGCTTCCCACATATGAGGTCCCAGGTTCAATCCCTAGCCCAGACACCTAAAAAAAAAAGTAAAAGTAAATTTCATTGGTTTCTAAGTATAACACAATAAGCTTATTTAAAGACAAATGTAATTTGTCTATGTGTTTGATTGATTATCAAAAGTTTGCAAAAGCACCTTCTAAACTAAAGTATTTAAATGGCTATACCCAGAAACCCATTATTAAATACAAACCTAAACTGATATAAACATCAAAATGTAACTTCATAACAGGGAAACTTTCCAGATGCCACCTCACTCTGCATATTAAAGTGGTGGTAGGGGAAAGATAATCTTGATTCCATTGGGAATCATATGTTTTTATAAAATAATGGAGAAAGTTTTATCTGTACTGCTAAAGTAAAATACCTGTTAATGTAATCATGATAAAGATGTAGAAGTAAAAAGTAATGTACTAAAAGTAGTTAAGTTCAGGGGCCGGCTCGATAGCCCAGTGGATAGGGCGCTGGCATACCACATGGGAGGCCCTGGGTTCGATTCCCGGGGATCTCTCCTAGCGGGCAGACCACCTTGAGAATGGCAAGCCACCATGGGCGAGCCAGAGCCGCCGTGGGCAGGGCAAGAAGCTGCCACGGACAGGGCAAGAGCCGCCACGGGCAGGGCAGGTCGCCCGCAGATGGAGCGCAGCCAGCCACCCGCGAACTGAAAGCTGGCCATGAACAGACACAGAGACCGCCCACAAGCGGGGAAAGCCACGCCTGCACAGTGACCACTCTCAGCGCGTCGCTGCAGCGGGGGGAAGGGGAGCTATGTAATAAAATAAATAAATCTTTAAAAAAAAAAGTAGTTAAGTTCGTTTGATACATTATAGACTGCATTGGAAATATTTAGAAAATATATAAACATTAAAAGAAATAGACTTCAATATTGTCAAACCCTCTTGTGCATTCAAGCCAGTCCCACAGTATCCTGCATAGTACCTCTCCATTTAAGTTATTGGCTAAGTTGGTCACAACGACCCCTAAAATAATAAAAGTATCCACCACATCTTTGGATATGTTCCTAAAGTGGTTGGAAAATAATTTCCTGTTTCAGACTCCTATGGCAACCAGAAAGACTCCACAGTGACCCTGGGCTCAAAAGGAAGCCCCAGATAACTCCAAACAGGCTTCCCATTGTTCCCAGATAACTCCAAACAATCAGAAGAGCAAACAGCTGTACACCTCCCCAACATTAGGAAAGTAGAGGAGGAAAGGTCTTAAAAAGGCCTAACCCAGCATCCCATGCACGTGACTCACCCTGCAGCACAACCACACCTGTCTCTTGGGGGTGTACTATCTCTTTCCTTGTTCCTAATAAACTCTTTTGGGAAGCATATGTGGCTCAAGTGATTGGGCTTCCACCTACCACATGGGAGGACCTGAGTTCAGTTCCCTGTGCCTCCTGGAGAAAGGTTAGCTGGCGTGACAGGCAGGCATGACAAGCTGATGCAACAAGATGATGCAACAAAGAGACACAAAGAGGAAAGACAAGGAGAGACTCAACAAACCAGGGTTTGTCGCTGAGGTGGCTCAAGCGATTGAGCGCTTCTCTTCCACATGTGATGTCCAGGTTCGGTTCCCAGTGCTCCTAAAGAGAAGATAAGTAAACACAAAGAGCACACAGCAAATGGACACAGAGAGCAGACAGCAACCTCAAACAATGGGGGGGGGGATAAATAAATAAAATGAGTCTTAAATAAATAAACAAAAAACAAACTCTTTACTCCCTTGCCTAACCTACAGTGTATCCATAAATTCCTTTATGTGACATAGCAAAACAACCTAGAAACCCAGAGAATTCTGCTAACAATATTGTTTAGGATTGCAAAATGTTAATCAGCTACCATATGTAATTCTTCCAATACATGCTAACTTTTTAGTTTCTCTCTAACCATGAATTGGAGTACCAATAGAAGCAAGAATGTGGATCCTCATTGGAAAATTGATATTTCATTGAACCAGAACCCATTTTATTCCTACTATCCAATAGAGAAGATTTGATAAATAGTAGTCTTGCCTTAAAGTTTCTGATGCTTACATCATTCTACCTCTCAGGCAATGTCTGTCTCCATATTTGGCAACAACACAACCCACAAACTTTTGTTTCAAGGAAATATGGCAAGAACATGGAGAAGCATTTCCTGGTATGTACATGTTGTTCATCATGTGGGGGATGTTTAGGTTTATAGGTTGGGAGGAGCCAGCCCTGAACACAATCCCCAGGGGATCCATTACCTTTTAGTGCATTTCTGACATATGGAGCTCAGGGCAGGGGACACTCTTGCCCAGACCCAAGGGCTCTAATGTCCTCTGCTACGGCAGTGTCTCTTTCCTCTTTGCAGTCCCAACAATGCAAGGTCCCTTCTTTAGGGCAACAGAACAGCCAGGTAACAGGAATGTCCCTATCACTTCTCTTATAGACAGCTACTGGTTTGAGGCTTCTCTTTTCCTCAAACCCTCTTAATTGTTTGCTTTCACAGTCATCTATTTGCAGGTCCCTCTGCTTTGTAAAGTGAACTTCAGATTAGAAGACAAATCAACTAAATTCTACCCCTAATTTTCTTTGTGGCTTTAGGTAAGTCATTTTATTCCTCTGGAAGTCAATGTCATCAGCATTCTTATATATAAAGGGGGGAAAAAAACACATGCATCACATTGGAATGGGAATATCATATAGTCCTGGATTAATTCCCCTCTTTACCTAGGGTCAAACTTGCTGAGTTACAATTTCTTCACCCATAAATGGAAATAATAAAAATGACCAGTTTGGATCTTGCATTGTGTGGGTATAACTCCCATGAAAGTGCAGTGTGTACTTCTCAAGTTCATCAATAAATTAAATGAAGTCATAATGTATTAATATTTAATACTTGTAGTATAACTCAATTTTCAGTCACACTATTTAGGATTTAATCAAGAAATTTCTATCTATTAAATCCTAAGAAATTGTTTTGGACAAGATGCCAAATTTTCCTCATTATCTCATTGAAAACCCCAGATATGGTAATTTGGGGTTTTGGCAAAAGGGAGGAAGCATGAATTATTGTTGGGAAAGAGCAGAGTCGGATGGCAGCCAGGAATTTCCAGCAGCCCTGTGTTATCTCCATCTGGTGATGGCCTGGATGCCAGGTTGACATGGGCCTTCTAGAACTTAGAATGTGAATGGTGAATATACCACCATTCTGATCAGGAGCTAAAAGTGACTTTGGGCTATTTGGGGTCCTGCATCTTGAAGTGCTGCACATTTCTGCATTAGCTACAAAACCCATTTCCTGCGGGGCATACTCTGTCAGCATCCCAGAACATGAGCCATGGGCTTGAGTGCATTTGTATGTAATAGCCCTGACTTTGCATTTTGATTCACTGTGTTGTCATTGTTTTATGTCCCTTGATGTCATAAAGACAAGGTTGGTCAACTGATAGTACACACAAAAGGTTTCTCTCCACAGATCTGGTCTTGAAGTCTAGCTTGCCAATTTATCCTGAATTAAGAACTGTGAAGTTGCTCTGAAATAAGCATCACTTTATTTTTTAGCACACTTTAATTCCCCTTTAGCTGAATATTTAGGGAAGTAATTAACACCTTGGCTTCAATTGTAGTTCCAATTATGCCGTGATAAATTACTCTAATAACACTTTGTGATTTTAACATAACCTTCTGATACTGTTATATGTCTCTCCAGATAACTGGCAGTATCAGTTGAGCAACAAGCTTTAATTACTGAAAGAATGGCTGTTGCTTAAGCAGCTGATGCTTTGTGTTGTGAGCGCAGAACTTAAACATGCAAGTGAACTTGTAGAAAGGTGAAAGCTCTTTGAATATGTTTGAATGTGGATCTTTTTGTTTATCTCCCCTGAACTGCCTTCTCAACTTCAAAATTCTTGATAGTCATATACACTTCTAACTCTTCTATATATTTGCCATTTATTCTTCTAAATCATCATCATCATTAATTCTACTAGTAATACAATAAATGCATTTTCAGGGTTTAAAATCCAGACACTTCAGGTGAAAGTCTCCTTGCTCACCACATGCCAGGGATGCTCTAAGCACTTCATGCCTATTAAATTAATGTACTTCTCTCAATGCTTTTATAATGCAGATGCTGTTATTTTTATGCTTATATTAGGAATGAGGAACTCGAGACCCAAAGAGGTTAGGTAATTTGTCCAAAGTCATGCAGCTAGTAGAAAGCCAAGCCTAATATGAGTGCCAGTGGTTTGATTCCAGAGTCGTGTGTTAGTAATAGAACTGACCTCCCCAAATCTAGTGGTTTGCCCAGAGGGTCACTGTTACCATGTGATGTGATTTCTTTGGAATATTTACGGGTGCCTATGAAAAAATTAGAGGTTTATTACATTATGTGAATTTGAAGCTTACTTTTTCCCCCAAGGGAATTCCACATCATTCTTTGTAAACGCCACAGATCATTTCATAACATGAATGTATCTTGGTTTATCTAGTCTTCACCTGTTGTTGGACATTTAGGTTTAAAGTGCTTTTTTTCCATTAAAAATAATGTATCAATATTAGAAAGTTCCAGGAAGATGGCATTGGAGTCAGCAGCCAGAGCTGAACTCTCTCATAAAAACTAAGGAGAAAGAGCCAAAAGTTGTCTGAGAGATCTGAGGGGTCAACAGACCAGGACAGTGCTGCGCAACCCCCAGGAAGCTGAGGGATAGAGAGGTGAAGAACCTGAAACGAAAACTGTGAGTTACTAAACACCTACGGTGTGTCATATTCCATCCCAAAGATGTGCAGCATGGATAAAATCTGTGACACACTGCAGCCACCAGAGAGGGAAACAGATGTCTTCCTCCCTGAGAAAGGGAGGGTGTGGTGGAGCGAAAAGACTGGTTTCCCTTCAGTGAATTTGGCCACCAGATCCCACTTTGAATCTCAACTCTGGCCAGATCGTAAACATGGGCAAGTAAATGTTGAAACACCTCTGTAGAAAGGTTCACAAATGAACCACCATCTGCCGGCCAGCCAGGAATATGCAAGAAGAAAAACTGCTTTTAGGTCTCTCTGAGGACCAATACTCCTGGGAGAATATATGTGCCCCATTAGTGGGTCCCTGGCCCGATTTTGATAACTTAA
Organism: Chaetophractus vellerosus; assembly: GCA_004027955.1. Lineage (NCBI taxonomy): Eukaryota > Metazoa > Chordata > Mammalia > Cingulata > Chlamyphoridae > Chaetophractus > Chaetophractus vellerosus. The sequence goes on from PVKH010024018.1 coordinate 11,398, forward strand.
GCTGGGCAAGTTTATAGACTCAGAGTAAGTTGAACCAAAAATCAAAGAAGAGTCATGAAAAAAAAATGCTAGGCAAGAGAGAAAAATTGACTGTCAGAGTAAATTCACCAACATACTCAGATGCCTAGACATCAACAAAAAATTACAAGCCATACTAGGAAACAGGAAGAGATGACCTAGGCAAAGGAACAAACCAAAAATCCTGATGTCATACAGGATTTATGAAAACTAGTCAATGATAATAATACAAATCTCCTAAATCACTGCAAAGAAATGAAGGAAAAAATATGACTAAGGAGATAAAAGATTTTAAGAGGTCATTGGGTAAGCATAAAGAACAATTTGAAAGCCTGCAAAGCAAAGTAAGAGCTTATGGGAATGAAAGACACAGTGGATGAGATTAAAAACATATTAGAGGCACATAATAGCAGATATGAATTGCCCAAAGACAGAAATAGTGATATCTAGGACAGAACATTGGAACTTGAAAAGACAGGAGAACAGAAAGGGAAAAGAATAGACAAAATGGAACAGGGTCTCAGGCAATTGAATGACAATGTGAAATGCACATACACATTATCAGTGTCACTGAAAGGGAAGAGATTGGAAAAGGGGCAGAAAGAATATTTGGGAAATAATGGCGGAAATTTTCCCAACCCTTAGAAAAGACAAAAATATCGATATCCAAGAAGGACAATGCACCCCAAAGAGAATAAATCCAAATGGCATGGGAGGAGTCCCAGGTGTTCGCTGTTTTGATTGATTACCCTACCCATCAATCCCCCAGGTGGGGCCAATGATAATGTTCCAGGGGAATATCCAGAGAATATCTTGGGAATCCCATTCTGGGTGGCAGAAATCTTGCAAGGATGTTCCAGCAGCCATCTTCGGGGTATCAGTGTCCACATGGACTTGCCAGGTTTCAGATACATCTACTTATTCCCTATATAAAGCCTGCTTCATTGTGTAGCCAGGATCCAATACTGGATGGAAGCCAATGATATAAACATAAGAATTTGAATTGAGGGATGGGGTTGGCATAGTATAAATTTATTAATTTAAAGGTTGAGAAAATTGTTAGATTCATCAGGGATGTAAGTACAGCACTCAGCTTTTATTATAGCACATCTACCTCCTTGAGACTCTGTTAAAATGTCTAATGTCATTCTATTTTGGAGCCAACAGCCTTACACATTAGAATCATCTCAGTATTAATAAGAGTTGTACTATGATAACTATCATTTAAAGCTTGAGAGATAAAATTGTTTAGAGTTCTATTCTTGCTATAACATCAATTCCTATGGATAGTACACAAATTGGTGCTAGAAAGATCATACCAAGATGGAGTGAGCCCCTGTAGCTTGTTAACAGGGATAGGTTAACTGCAACAGATGCAGGTGTTACCAGAGAGCTCTGTATTCTGGGCTTCTAGGTTCTTGATTTATGTCATATAAAAGAATTTAAGGACACACCACAGGGTAGGCAAGAGAGTAAAGAGTTTATTAAGAAGCAAGAAAACAAGAAAGGTATGTGGTCCGAGGCATAGACCACAGGCATACTGCAGGGTGAGTTGAGTGCCTGGGACACCAGGTCAGGGCATTTTAAAGTCTGTTTGCTGTACTGATTGGTTGCCCCACTTGTCATTTCTCAGGGGGCCAGTGGCAAAGCCTTTTGAGGATATCCAGGGCTCGCTCTTGACCCCGAACGGGATTCTCATTCCAAATGAAATTCTCATTCCTGAGTTTCCCATTCCAGGGTCTCAAGGGATCCCTCAGGAGGTTTCCGGGCAGGGTCTCACGGCCATGTCACCTGCCAGCCATGTTGTCTGTCAGCCATGTTGTCTGCAGGGTCTTCAGCTGTGACCCAAGTCTTCCCTTTCCATATACTAACATGCCTCGGGAGGGTGGTATGAACAGGTACTTGGGCCCATAGCAATACTAGGGTACATCTTCCTAGCCAGCCTGGAGGGAGCTATGGCCACTAACTTGTTCCACAAATGCTTTGGGTGACATTTGGGGTTACCAAGTAACTTCCAGGTCAGTTTTTTTAATCAGTGCCAAATTGATCACCTGCTTGTAAGGTGATTGTTTGGTGACAATTTTCTATTAATGTGTCCTATTTTATGATTGAGAGAAGGGCTATATTGCCAAGAGTGATTACGTTGCTCTCAACTTAGGGGTGCAGTTGCCAGTGGTGGTTTTCCAGGTTCTTGGCTGGAACATGGGAAGGAATTCAAAGATGCACCAGGTAAAGCAGGCAAATAATGGGTTTATTGAGAAATGAAATAAAGCGAGAGTACACACTGGAGATTTGAACATGAGCAT
>PVKH010024019.1:0-13539 GCA_004027955.1 Chaetophractus vellerosus
ACTCAACCATTGTATAGTATCTGTTTTAGCAGCTGGGAAATGAAGATACCTTGTAATATATTAAACCAAGAAAGAGTGGAAGGATGGAGATTTAGTTCAAGTTAAAAAACATCAGTCTATCTTTAGAGGAGGCTTGAATCTGGGTACTGAACTGTATCATTCATTCAAATTGTCCTAGAGCAGTTCCCGGGAACTCATGTCTAGGTACTAAGGTGAGAATTCAAAAATAAATGTCTGAACATAAACTTAAAAAAGTGTGACATTTTGTTACTACCATCACCAAGAAACTGAGATGGCTAATTGCCATGATCATTGGTAACCACAATATCAGTGATATAAGACAGTGATAAATTGACCTGCCACAAAATAAAAACATCTAAGCCCTGTAGAGAAGCTCAATAAATCAATTTTCCTAGACATTTACCTTCCAACTGGGAAGACATAGTTGTAAAATAGGGGTACAAAATGAGTTATATTTCTAAATTATTTTAATTTGTCCAGTATACACCAAGTGAATGATGCTGAACCTAGATGACTGACTAGAAGGAAAATACTAACAGTATTCCAAAAGAACCTTTCCAAGTAAGGATGAAAATATGCTCACAACTTAGTGGGTACATTAAATACAATGGTACATAGATTATTTCTGCTAATTAGGAGCCATATGTCATCTAGGTGTTTCTGCCAATCCAAACCTTTCTTAAAAATTTCCTTCACCATTGATCTCTTAATCTCTTCACTTACTTTCCTGGTCTTTAATTAAATCAGAACATTTGATTGATTCTCCAGATTTCTTAAGCAGGCAATTGCTTTAATATGCATTTGAAGAATTGAACTCATATTCAGCTGTCTTCTAATGTTTAAATTATGTTTGAAAACAGTTACCTCCTCTTTCCATAGATCATTCCTGGTCTTAAATCCTCAGTCACAGCTCAAAAGATGCATTGCACTCTTTCATATGCATCTGTAACTCTTCAGGATTCTAAATACAAGTACTCTTGCATTATACAGGATCAAAGGAGATATGGTTGCTTCATATCTTCAGTGGGGCCTAACTCCGAATATCTTGCTTAAGCAAAATCCATTGATGAAACGTAAAATTGAATGGACATAAAATGGAATCCCTGGATTATATGCTAAATGTTTCTACGTACTCACATAAACCTGCTACTTTAAGACCTTTAGCTTCAAAATCTTTTACTGGTAATTCTAATTTGGGAAATGTTCTAACTTCTTCCCAATCCCACTTTAAACCTTAAACTGTATAATAATGAAGCAAATTGTAGTTCTTATGTGTAATTATGCCCAATTTTTTGCATGAAGCTTATCATTTTGAAAAGCTTGTCTTTAGTAGAACTCTAAGAAAATGTACATTTAGTACTACACCTAATTCAAAAAGAAATAAAAGACCTTTTTATATCTTTAAAATGCGTTAAAATTATAAGCCATGATATACATGTCTATGTGTATATTTATGTGTTTATTTCCTGACTTATCACTATTCTCTTCCACACTCCAATAACTTTGCATATGGTCTTTTATTTGTGCTCTCCTCAAATTTCCAGTAGCCCCTCCCTTTCCTCACCTTCAGTTGATTTTTTCATTTATCATTACACTGAAAACATTCTCATTTTGTCATAACCAACATTACAAATCTTCCATCCTGAGTCCCACTCCGACCAGTAGGAATTACCATGAGGACTCCTGGGAGATCTCCTTTCCCTGCTATGGGTAACTAACACATTTCCAAGACCCAGAACACAATGTTTTCTCTGTTATTGCTCTCAAATTAAACAAAAAAGTTGTAACAGAAGCAAGGGCTATTATTGGCATACAGCGCAATATCAATTTTAAGTGGATGGTACAATTTCCTCAAATATGATAACTTCCCTAATTCCACTGTTATCCCAAGTATAAACCTACAGTCAGAAACCCATTTTACATACTCCACAGCACCCTGTATCTCATGTTTTTTAAAAAAGATAATTATCCTACTTCCAATACATATTCTTCTCCAATAAGTTATAAGCCTATTGAGGACGGGGGTGACGACTCTCTAGTTCACTATATATCCTCAACACCTAAGACAGAGCCTGGTACATGTCAGTAATTATCTGTGGAATGACAGTGTGTGCAAAAACAGAAGAGAGGGAGGAAAGGAGGCTGGGAGGGAGAAAACAAAGAAGGAAAGAAAGAAGTCTTTTCCCTGTAGTGTATAGAAAGTTCCATTTCTTTCTTAGAATTGGCATTTAGGGGATGTTTCTTACCTGATATTTTACATAAATACCTCTATTAAAATAACTACCACAATTTTTACACATTCTAAACATCTAGTAAGAATTCTACATTATAGAGGATGATTCCATTTCATCATACTAGTGCATAGAAAACAAACATGCTGAATCATTTACTTGAGAATTAAAGAAAACATTTAGCCAGATGTTAATCTCTTTTTCTTCCCGATTGTTATTTCCCAAATCTTAAGAAACATCTCCAAGGATATAATGCCTTAATAAACATGAGAAGCTTCCCAAATGGTATTTAATTACACTGCAAAAAATTGTTCAGAATAAGTACCTAATGGAGAAATATCACTTGGATAATTACATTACTCAGAACCATAAATATAATCCCATCTAATAAGGTGCTTTCAAATATTTTAGTTAAACTGTCTGATAAAGAGTTAGCATATAGTGCATCTAGGGCTATGAAGGAAACTTACTTTAACAAGCTATTGGAAGATCTGCCTTGTTTGGTATTCTCAGAGGCCCCAGCTGGCTTGCATCCTCAGCCAGTGAGGCATATTCTTGGCATCCTTATTTGGAACTTAGAATACAATTTCACCATACAAAATTTTTTTCTAAAAGATGCTCTGGAATAGTAAAAAATCATTCATTGATGTTATATTTCTTATATTTTAAGGCTTAAATTAAGCATCTGTGGCCGAACTTCAATGCACTAATCATCTATTTTGAGAAACGGATTCAAAGTACCAAAGATCAAATTTACAAACGAATTTTTTGGCAGGAAAATGGCTAGTTATATCCATAATTTCCTAAACTATATTTTTTCATACTTTGCTTATGGAAGAGTAGTTAAACCCAGGCATGTACTGCTGCTTCAAAGAAGACCCTAACTCTCTCAGTAATTTTTGGCATGGCTTTGCAATATTCTAAGCCAGTTTGCAAAGTCTCAAACAAATATACATGTCTATGCTTAGGCAGACTTAACTTAGATCCCTTAAACTTGTCAGACTTTTCTTCTGCTCAGGGTAAAACTCTTCAGGACTCTCCCTCCTTAGCTACGCTGTCAAATCCCTGTGGAACAACTAGTTGCTTTAGTGGCTGCTTAACCAGGCAGGTTTTAGGAAATGTGTTCTCAGCATTATGGGCTTGTTTCTGGCACTCTGTCTTTCCTTTACCTCTCACTTTTTGTGGTCCTGTTTGATAAAACCCACTCTCCAACAATCAACGGGCAATCTATTTTACATGTATTTCTGTGGAAAATGGACCTAAAGAATGAATGTGCTGATTTACCCTTCCCTTTGGGAACATTAAGCAGTTTTTCAGCTGTGCTACACAGAAATAGATAACTCCCTGGCAGCTTTTGTTCAAGCATTGCTTACTTAAATAAAATGATACTATAGCTGAAACAGATGTTCCAAGTTGAAAATAAAGTTAATGACATGATGGCACTTTTTATATTTTCAATTGTAAAACAGTAAATAACATTCCTAATAAAATTACTATGGAAAAATCTAATTTTTCATTAAAATTTAATCTTTTAAGAAAGAAAAATATGTCTAATCAGAAGTCATGTTAGACTACCATTGTGTGTATATAATATCCAGAATATTTGTACTGTACTTTTGCACATATTCTTAACAGAAATATGATCTAGAAATTCTGATAGAGCTTTTGTTAATATAATGTAAATTCCCTTATAAATACATTATTAGAATTACTTCATATTAATAATAAAAATATATTTGCAATAGTCTTAGTTTAATATTCTTGGAATAACTGTTCCGAATACTTGGAATAACTTTTCTCTGATGCCTCCAATCAGGAAAGATGAAATTGTTTGTAGGTGCTTGAATGTGTAACTCATAAATTTCTATCTCCCCACTATTATTACTTCAATCTCATGGTCCCTAGAGGCAGTGTGGTTTATTGAAAAGACCTTAACTTGGTAATGGCCTGGCTTTGTCACTAGCCATTTGTGTAACTAGAAAAATTATTTAAACCTTCTAAACCTTAATGTCCTTATCTACAACATAATCTTAATGGTACATTACAGAGTGATTGAGAGGCATCATTGAAACAGCCAGTACTAATTATGCCTTAAATTGATTAATATGTAATATATACTCCAATTCCTGCTGAATTCTTTTACTCATTCATTGGCAAGCAAGGTACAATGTTTTGTTAACAGTAAACTGCAAGCCAAGGTGGTTCATTATGTGTGTTCATTATATATATATATATACTCTAATCTAAGAAGCCATAGGAAACCTTCCTCTCTGCTGTGGTCACTGACCAAATATGCACCTACTGTTACTTGTTTTCTTTTCTTTCTTTCCCTTAGAGAAACAACACAATCTTAACTCTGAATTACTTTATCAAATGAAGAAAATTATTTTATTTTTAGAGTACACATTTTGTAATATTATTGATGTTTAAGTGCATCAAGTATTTGGGTGAAAAATGATGAAGTATGACTCATTATTTTATATTGGACTTTGTTGCAAAATCATGAAGCATTTGAGATGAAGGATTGAACCTTGGGGACTACACTGTCAAAATTTATCATAGGTTATCATAAAATTGCCCCTAATAAGTTGGTGATAATATACAGCAATTTGGGTACTAGAAAACCGGGCAGTAAAAAGCCATGGACAATGTGATACACTTATCAAGACAAAAAGGACAGGCTCAGATCATCTGTTTTTTAAACTGAGTACTTGAGTGTCTAATAATGCTACACAGATTCATGACATTGTAAGTTGTGCAATGTGAATAGAAAAGACTTTCTAATCTATCTGGATTTTAGAAATGCAAAAATATCAGACTTGACAAATTCTCTGAGGTATGATTATTAAAAGTAATTTATCCCTTCATAGAATCCAGGCTAGTCTGTTAGTCTAGTGTGGTCTATTCAGCACTGTACTGATGGCAGCAGTGGCCTAAGGAAGAGTAAGTGAACCTTTCTTAGGAAATAGAAATTGTGTGGACTGACCTAGTCAAAGCCTATTGAATAATCACCTCTATTTTGAAACTCATCAAACCTGGTACCTGGAAATAAGCCAGAGATTATCTTCATAGAAATGTTTCCAGTTTAGGTCAAGATAGAAGGAGAATGGTTTGGCAACCCTAATTCTTGTAAAGATACTTATTCGAAGGTCCTACGAATGTTGCTATTCTTTTATTTAAAAAATGCATTAATTAAGGATTTTTTTCAAGGAAAACCACTGTGGGCAAAGTAAATATACATAGGTGCAAAATGGAAGATTTATGCAATGTCTAATGAGAGAGAATTAAATATGTAGAATATATCAGTAGCACCTGTAAACCAGAAATAAAAAAGCTAGCCTCTTCAATTAAAAAAAAAAAAGTGCAACAATTATATACAGAAAAGCAAACCCAAAAGTCCAATGAAAACATGAGGAGATACATAAACACACAATAAGAATGCAACTTAAAATGAGATATGATTTTATACCTATTAGTCTGGAAAAACTCTGAAATTTCGAGGAAGCCAAGTATTAAGGAATACTTACCAATTGGTAGGGGTACAGACTGGCACAGCCATTTTGAGAACTTTTATGGTATGTGATTAAACTAAGTACATGCATACCCTATACCAAACCAAGGTGGGCTTGCTGATTTTCTGAATATGATAATGAATTGCTATTTTTGGTCATATTGTCTATATTTAAAGTTTTTGTTGTTGTTGTTGTTTGTTTGTTTTTTACTACTCATGAAGGTAAACAGGGTGGAATTTTTGTTCTTTTTTTTCTTTGGAGTTCCAGTGGATTTTTATTGAGATAAGTCAACAAAAATTTACCAAATATTTTTTCTCAATTTTATAAACTTAGCAGAGATTCAGGCCCATATACGTGTACATCCAATAACACATCCCAACAAAAACGGAGCCCCACTGGAATATTTGCCAGTTAACAGAAAGCCAATTTCCCCCTTCCCCAAATGTGTTCCAAATTTTGAATTCCCACTTTTCATTTCTCAGTGGAACTGGTCCCTTGTGGCTAGGGACACTGGAACTCTCCCATTTTCACCAAACAAAAAGTAAAATTTTTTCTCAAGTTTCAGTTGTTTTAGTAAAGGGAACACTGACTTTTTCTCCAGGGACTCATCCCCCACAAACACTGGTTAAAATTCAGTACCCTGTATCTTAATAATCCAACCCTAACCCTCACTTGCCCTGCCCAGCACTGTCTACTGGAGAATTTAAACACACTTCTGTTGCAATCTGACAGTTGTGGAGGGGCAGAGTCCAGATGCCAAGCTAGCTCCCTCTGAACTCTTGAACTGTTACAAGCTTTAGACACTACTCTTTACCCCAAAGATGAGTTTCTGTTCTTGAGAATATTTTGATTCCTGGCGTCTTCTCACTTTTTCACCTTTGCCTCACTTGCCTTATCATTTGAGACCTGTATATATATATAATTCCTAAATGCCTGTCTTATTTCATATTTTCTTGCTCTGCTCTATACTTTTTATGCATGTTGCAAGAAGAGATGCTCATCTGATTGCTGATCCCTGATCCAATATGTAAACCTGCCTAGGTATTTTCCTTAATCTCAAAAGCTACTGTTCCACACCTAGTCCTTTACTGTGCCTAGTTATAGCATTGCTTATTAGAACATACAGGTGGAATACGTGTGAGAGGCTCAGAGCAGGAATGTTTATTTGCAGTTGTCAACACAGAATTGGAGTCAAGAGTTCTAAGATAAGGCATGGCAGCCAGCTGAGGTGTTGATACTGTCCAACCATGACCATTTTGTGAAGTATAAATCAACACTGGAATAAACATGGGAATTTCAGGTTTTGTAGCATCTGATATTGATGATTTTGGTTGCCTTCTTTAAAAAAGAGTACAAAATCACATGTGAAAAGGAATATTCATTTAGAATGAGAAATAAACATAAGTAAAAATGTAAGAATAAAAGGCTGTCAAATATCACAAACTTGAAAAAATCTAGAAAAATTAAGTTTGTAATTATTAACTGCCTGACATATCACTCAAACACTTTTTTCCATTAAAGGTTTGGATGCATAAACTTTGAACACTTCTTCATAAATTCTTGTCAAGAGAGAACTTTTGATTTGACTCTGCCTTAAAGAGAAACAAATTCTCTGCTTACAATTTTTTACATGTGACTGCTGGAAGAATTTTCCAAAGACTAGCTTCTGTCTCTGTACATTTAAAGCTTTATTTTTAACCCATATATCTTGAAACTGGACATCATAGAACATTTTATATGTCAGTAGGATCTCTGGTCTTGTCACGACATCTGCTTTGTTGGCACAAGGGGAGGCAGGAATATTTGTGGAAGAAATTCCTATACCAGAATTGCTTAAAATTACTATAGAACAAGGTAGCTATAGGCCACAGAAATATATCCCACTAATGCCGAAACTTAAACTTCCTTAAGCTATAGGCCACAGAAATATATCCCACTAATGCCGAAACTTAAACTTCCTTTAGCTACATCCAATGTCAGAAGCCATGTCGAATGCCACCCAACCAGCCAAAAGAAATGGAATTGTGAATGAGGGAAACTTGGAATGTAGAAAGACAGTGGTTTTAACCTTTTGCATAGAACTTATCTTACTTTCCCAATCACACAATATCATACAACAATGTCAATACATTGCTAATGCTTCTCTTGGTACAAGTGAAGAGTCCTGAAGCTTAAGCCTTATTAGCGTCACATTATATCTTCTTTTGATTAAATACAAAATATAATGTGCCTAGTAAGGACTTGGGAATGGGGAAACAATGATTATGATAATGAAAAATTTAATTGGCAGAAACTTTTATGATACTTTCACAACTTGAGGTCGCTGGTGATTTTAATGTTTGCAGCATGTGTGGAAACTTAAAAGCGGGAACTATATCCCAGTACAGGAGGAGTAAATAGAATTTGGTAAGAGGGAACAATCAAATGCAGAGGGAGAAATGGTTTTTATGAGTATTTCCATTACTTTTTGCTTGGACTTGGTGTTTTTCAATGGGACAGACTTGAGCATATATAATTACTAATAGAAGGAAGACAGGAGAGATTTAAAGATAAAGAATTAATTTATAGCCCAAACTTACTAAGAAAGCAAGAAATGTAAGGATGCAGAACATAAGAGAAATGATCACTTTGCCCTCAAGAGAAGAAATAATTCTATTAAAACAGGAGAGAATGGCTTCTGGGGAAGATGGCAGAGTAGGGAGCTCCAGGACTGAGTCCTTTCACTAAAACAAGTATTAAACAGGCAGGACCTATCTGAAACAACTATTTTGAAATTCCAGATGCCATAGAAACACTATACAGCATCCAGGGAAGAGTGGAAGGAAGAGGCTGATAAATTACAGTGAAGAACTTTAAATTGGTGATGTGGATCCAGTGGTTGGGTGCCTGCTTCCCACATGGGAGGTGCTGGGTTTGGTTCGTGATGCCTCCTACGGCTACTGGCATCCATACCCCACTCTTGCAAAAGGCCATCTAGGGGCCCAGACCCTGGTTGGCTCGCTGCTGACAGAAAGGGAAATACAAATCCTTCTCCCCAAGAACAGGGGAGGGCATGGCTTTTGATTAGTGAATTTGAATTGCTGGGTCCCTGTACTGAAGGCAGCTATTGTTTCAACCCACACAGACAAAAGCAGTGGCATACATTGTTTCAACCTTCTCCATGCAGGGGTGAAGGCAGCGGAGATTTAAAAATGCAGTGCTGGGCCGGCTCGATAGCCCAGTGGATAGGGCACCGGCATACCACATGGGAGGCCCCAGGTTCGGTTCCTGGGGACCTCTCCTAGCGGGCAGACTGCCTTGAGAATGGCAAGCCGCCATGGGCGGGCCAGAGCCACCATGGGCAGGGCAAAAAACTGCCATGGACAGGGCAAAAGCCACCACGGGCAGGGCAGGTAGCCCACGAATGGAGCGCAGCCAGCCACCTGCGAACTGAAAGCCAGCCGTGAATGGAAGCAGAAGCCGCCCACAAGCGGGGAAAGCCACGCCTGTGCAGTGACCAGTCTCGGCACGTTGCCGCAGCGGGGGGGGAAGGGGAGATATGTAATAAAATAAATAAATCTTTAGAAAAAAAAAATGCAGTGCTTCCTCAGACCTGTGGGAACAATTAGCTGAAGGCTGTGTTTGTTGGGAAGGTCAGAAAAAGTCAGCTTTAGGTCACTATCAAAGAAGTTTTTGGTGTCCTTTCTAATCCCTTCCCAAGAGCACTTTGGGGTCCCTTATGTGGGTCCCTGGTCCTGTTTGGCTGGGAAAGACTGACTTAGGAAAGTCTTCTCTGGGTAACCTTCCTCTCAGAATTTACCATCCAGATAAAAGCAACTAGGGACAATGAAAGGAGTGTGAAAAAAAATAAAGGTAGACAGTCTGAGACAAAGGCTTGCCAGCTTAAAACAACCAGAAGGAGTCCTGTCTCCTGTGAAACAGAGAGGAGAACCAAACTCCTGTAAACAGGGGAACTCTAAAACAGCTAATAAGCAAATCCCAGGATAGGACCGAGGCCCAGAGAAAACCCTGCACACAGTATTTACCTTAGGCAGACCTTGCTCATAGGAGGGCCAAAGCTCAAAAAACCTGTCTTATCAGTAGCTGGCTACAAAACCAAGAAAGAGACACCCCAGGGAGTAAATCGCATAGGCAATATATTAAAAAATAAAATGTACAGTGTGCAAAAAAAGAGTACAAGATAAACAAACAAACAAAAAATCAAAAAATGATTGCCCATCCAAAGAAAGAAGATAAAAACACAGAAAAAACATCAATGAAGAAGACAAGAATGTGAACATACCAAACAATGCCTTAAAAAATGATCTTAAAGGAATTATGCTAAGTTAAAGAAACTAGATACAAAATACTGCATAATTTTTAAATTCAACTATACAAAATGTAAATACAAATAAATTTTTAGAGATGGAAATATTTTAGCAGTTATGTAAAAGAAGAGGAAGGATAGAGGGATTGAGAGATGAACTACTAAGGGGTACAGGGTTTTTCTTTTGGTGTCATGAAAATGCCCTAATATTTTTTACAGTGATGAATGCATATCTCTGTGATTATAACAAATACCATTGATTGTATACTTTAGATGGATTATATGGTTTACCAATGCATTTCAATAAATTTGATAAAAATGATCTTAAAACTACTCAAGGAGATGAAGGAAAGTAAAGAGAAAAGAACAAAGGATATCAGGAATATGAAAGTTTAAGTAAAGAGATAGAAATTTTAAAAAAGGAACCAAACAGAATTATATTGAGTTGAAGACCACAATAACTGAAATAAAAAAAATGGTTAGGTGGATTTCAAGAGCAGCTTGGAGCAGGCAGAATAATTAGTGATCTTGACGACAAGATGCTTGAAATGAGTCAGGCTGAGGAGAAGAAAGAAAAAAGAAATATTAAAAGTGAAATAACTTAAGATAGCAATGGGACACCATGAAGTGCACAAATATATGCACTATGGAATTGCCAGAAGGAGAAGAGGCTGATGGAATAGTCAAGGAAATAATGATAGAGAACTTCCTAAACATACCAAAAGATGTGAATATGCACATTCAAGAAGTTCAGAGAACAGCAAACAGGATAAACATGAACAAAAATACACACTGTCTTCTAGTGATTATACTGTCAAAAGCAAAGGGCAATGAGACAGTTCTTCTGAAAGCTGCAAGAGAACAGCAATGTGTTACACATTGGGGAGGCCCAATCAGATTCAGTGCAAATTTCTCATCAGAAACCATTTAGGCAAGAAGTCAGTGGATTGAAATACTCAAAGTCCTGAAGGAAAACAACTGCCAGACAAGAATTTAAAATCTGGCAAGACTGTCTTTCAAAAAATGAGGGAGAGATTAAGAATTCTCTCATAAACAAAAGCTGAGGGAATTCATCACCACTAGACCTGCCTTATAAACAATGCTAAAGAGAGTTTTTCGTACTAAAAACTAGCCAGTATGAAAAACACTAGCCAGTAGTTCAAGAGTTATAAAGAAATAAAGACCTGCAGTAAAGGTAACCATTTGTTTAATTATAAACACCAGTATTATTGTATTGTACTGTTTGGTATGTAACTCCACTTTGTGCTAAAATGCAAATGCATAAAAATAATGATAAATCTAGGTTTTTTGATATACAACATACAAAGATATAAGTGGTAAAAAGTACAAACAAATGGTGGGGGACAGAGAGGTATAGGAAAATTATATGTACATGCTATTGAAGTTAAGTTCAGATCAAACCAAATATGATTGTTATATATTTAGGATGTTAACTTTTAAACCCATGGTAACAAAAAGAAAAATAGATGAAAAATATATCCAAATAGAAGTGAGAAGGCAATCAATATAGTACAACACAAACAAAAAAATAAACATAAAAATAGGCTTTAATGGAATTAAGGGACAAAAAGTATAAAACATAAAAAAGTTAAATAGAAAAAATGGTAGAAGAAAGTCTTGTATTATCAGTAGTGAAATTAAATGTAAATGGATATGTGCTCCAGTCAAAAGGTAGGCTTTGGGAGAATGGATGAAAAAGCATGACCCAACTGTGTGCTGTCTGCAAGAGACTCATCTTAAGTCAAAGATATAAGTAGGTTGCAGGTGAACGGTTGGAAAAAATATATACTATGCAAGTAATAATCAAAAGGGAGCTGAAGTAACTATACTAATATTGGATAAAACAACTTTAAGTCAAAAATATTTATTAGGGGCAAAGATGGACTTTATATACAGATAAAGGGGACAATTCAACAAGAAGATATAACAATTATAAATATATAAACACCTAAGAGCAGAGCCCCAAAATATATGAAGCAAATACTGAGAGATTTGAAGGAAGAAATTGGCAGCTTTACAATAATAATAGAAAATTTTAACACACCATTTTGTATGAGGGATAGAACATCAAGTCATAAGATCAATAAGGAAGTACAGGCCTTGAATGATACACTAAACCAATTAGACCTAAAAGACATATATAGAACACTGAACACTGGACCCAACTAAAACAGAATACACATTCTTCTTGAGTGCACATGGATCATTCTCCATTATAGACCATATGTTGGGTCACAAAACAAGTCTCAATAATTCCAAAAATATTGAAATCATACAATGTATATTCTCCACCACAATGCAAAGAAGCTAGAAATCAATAGCTGAGGGAGAAATAGAAAATTCAAAAATAAATGGAAATTAAACAACACACTCACACATAATGGGTTAAAAAGGAAATAGAAGCAAAATTAGGAAATACTTTGAGGCAAGAGAAAATGAAAATACAACATACCACAAATATGGGCTGCAGCAAAGGCAGTACTGAAATGGAATTTATAGCTCGAAGTGTTTACTTTAAAAAAAAAAATGGTGACTTCAAATCAGAGACCTAACCTCAAAACTAGAACTAGAACAAAAGAGCAAATTAAACACAAAATGAGTGGAAAGAAGGAAATAAAGATTATATTGGAGATAAATAACATACAAAAAGAGAGAGAAAGAGAGAGAGAGAATTAACTAAACCAAAAATGATTGTTTGGAAAGATAAAATTGACAAACCTTTACCTAGAAAGCGGGTACAAATAACAAAAATCAGAAATGAAAAGGGGGGCATTATTACTGACCATACTGAAATATAGAGGACTATAAGAGGTTAATATGAATAATTGTATGCCAATAAATTAAACCTAGATGAATGGAACAAATTCTTAGAGACACACATAGTACCTACCTTGACTCAAGAAGAAATAAACTATGTTAACAAACCAAATACTAATAAAGATATTGAATCAGTGGCCCAAGCATGGTGTGATGGTTTGAGTTTGAATTAATTATGAATTCCAAAAATATAAATTAGATTATGTTTGTAAGCTCATCTGTTCATCTGGGCATGATTAAGTTATGAGTAGGGCGTTAATTGCTACGTCAGTGAGACGTTGAGCCCCACCCCTCGGTGGGGGTGGTCTCAAGTAGAAGCAGAGATTAGGGAGAAGCAAGAGGAGATTTGGAGAAGGAGATTTTGAAAAGCAGTTCTGATGCTGGAGTGAGCCGTTCGCCCGATAGTCTACAGCTGGCCTTGTGGAGAGACGGAAAGCATAGAAAGCCTCATCGTCTACAGCTGAACTCGTGAAGGAAACAGAAGCTAAGCCCGGAGAGAAACGCAGCCCCGGGAACAGAGGAACCTGGAAGCCTGAACCCTGGAGACGTCGGCAGCCATCTTCCTCCAACACGTGGACTCTGGTATGGGAAGAAATTTATGCTTTGTGGCCTGGTAACTGTAAGCTTCTAC
>PVKH010024020.1:0-13706 GCA_004027955.1 Chaetophractus vellerosus
ATAAACTCACCCCAGCATCTAGCCCAAATTTTGACATCCCATATATGGAGTCGCTGAGGCACAGAACCAAAAGCCAAGGATCAATTTTTGACATGTGGTAGGCACTCATGAAAATCCGTTGAACAAATCTTTATAATAAAATCTATTAATTTGTTTGCCAAGAATCTGTTATTGCTACATGTTCTCTTTAGATCACGGGACTGAAATGTAACTTTATATCTTATATAAGAGGTATAAATGTGCTCTTCTCTGTTAATGCTACACAGTGATGTCCAAGAATATCTTATTTTGGGTCTACATTTCCAAAGACACGGTTTTTAAATTTTATGTGTTTATGTGTTACAAGCCTGAGAGAACTTAGTGGCTTAAAACAACAACCAATAGTTCACAATTCTTCAGGTCAGCAATTTGGACTGCTCCCAGCTAGGCTGTTCTTTGTGTCTTAGCTAGACTCTCAAATGTCTGAAATTAGCTTCCAGGATTGCTAGGGCCTGGTTGGTCTCTGATGGTCTCAGCTGTCATGGCTGGAACCTGCCCCACATGGTTTCTCATCCTCCAGTCAGCGAGCCTAGGCTTGTTTACATGGCAGCTAGGCAGGGAGCCACAGGAGTGAGCAGATCTGTGTAAGGTCTATTGAGACCTGGGATGGAAACTAACACAGCATTGTTTCCACCATGTTCCACTGTAAAAGCACACCACAAGTCCAGCCCTGATTCAGGGGAGAAATTGCAAAGCCACATTTTAAAGAGGAATAATTGTGGCCACTTTCGCAAACAATAATGGTCTTAGACAATTTCTTAGAAAAATAAGACTTAAAATTGACTGAGATAGAAATAGTATGAAATTTCTTTAAAGCAATTGAATACAGTCAATTTTTTAAAAACTACTTATAAAAAAAGAAGTAAATAAGCAAGCTAGACCGATGTCATAGGTAACTTCCACTAAACTTTCAAGAAATAGTTATTCTATATTTTATAAGCTATTCCAGAGAATAGAGAAAAATTGAAAGGAGCCCCAGCTAATTTTTGAGGATACAAAAATCTTGATATAAAATCTAAATAATCACTATATAAGAAAAGCAAGTCATAGGTCATTCTTAATTTTGAAGAGAGATACAGTTCATAAATATACAAAATATTAGTAAATGAATTCAGTGAGGCATAAAAATATGGAATAATTAGGTTTGGGTTAAGATGGGTTTAACCTTAGAAAAGTATTAATGTAATTTTTCCATTAACACATTAAAAAAGAAACATATACTCATATCAATAGGTATAGAAAAGCATTTGTTAACACCCATTCCCAATTTTTAAAAATCTAGAAGGGTATGATTAAGGGTAACCAATGATAAGAACAAACAAGCAAATAAAACAAAAGTAAACAGCATATTTAATTGCAAAATATTAGAAGCAATCCTTTTAAAGATTTACTTTTAAATTCTTTTAAAGACAAAACCTAGGCCAAAAAAAAATTCTCATCCCCTTCTTTTCAACAGATGGAGGCCCTAGGCAATGCGGTAAGAGAAATAAAAGAAAATGTGTAAGTATGGTCAGGAAGAAATAAACCAGTCCATATTGACATACGAGCTTTTCCACATAGAAAATCTAAAAGAATCTTCAGATCAACTCCCAGGACTGGTAAGTAAGAGCATTCAGCAAGTGTCCTGAATACTCAATCAAGATATAGAAACCAATTTAATTCCTATACTTCAGCCATAAACAATTAGAACATATATTTTTTAAAAGATACTATTACCATAGTAACACAAGATATAAAGACTAAGAAATAAACTAGCAAAATGTATCTAATACCTTTTAGAGAAAAGGTTTTAGACTTCACCAAAAGATACATAAGAAGACCCAGATAGACAGAAATTCCATGTCCAATGTTTGGGAAAATTCTATATAAAAATAACAATTTTCTTTCTAATTAATCTAAAGTCAGTCATAAACTTCATTCCAATCAAAATCCAAACAAGAATTTTCAAAGAACTTAACAAGCTAAAATAAAATTCATACAGAAGAGTAAATGACCAAAAATAATTCAACAAGATGGAAGAAGAAAACCAATGAAGTGGGTTCAGTTTGCCAAACATCAAGTTTAGGTTATAACTTGATGAATTGTGGTAGGGAAAGATTGCTTATACAAGATACAAAAAAGCATAAATTATTAACAATAGGATTAGTAAATTTTACTGCATTTAAGTTAAAAACTTCTCTATGACCAAAGATATCTCACACTATGGACTAGGAAAACACTCACAACTCATATAAATAATCAGGGTTATAATTCAGAACATATAAAGAACTTTTATAAATATATAGGAAAAAAGGAAATGTAATTGAAAAATAGGCAAAAGTTATGAACTGTTATTCATGAGTATTGAGGGGTAGGTTGATTAATAAGCTTATAAGAAGACACTCAACTATTATTTACCAGAATTTAGATTGGCAAATATTGATAAATTAGTTAAGAATCAGGGAAATGCAAATTAAAACAATGAGATATTAATTTACAGCATTAAGATTGGGAAAATTAATAAACCTGGTTAATTAATTAATAAATATACCTAATATTGTCAAGAATGTGGGAGAAAGGAATACCTATATCTTATTGACAGGATCACTAATTGGTGCAATTCCAGTTCTACCTTTCTAGCCTGTATTAGTTATGGTTCTCCAGGGAAATGGAACCAGCAGGACAGATGGTATAGATGTATAGGTATAGGTACAGATCACATATATTGATATAGATATGAATATGGATATGGATGTATTTATAGATGTAGCTTGCTCTAGATCTAGATATATAAAGAGATTTGCTATGAGGAATTGGTAATGACACTACAGGGGCTGGCAAGACTGAACTGTGTTTCGTAGGCTGCAAGCTGGAAACTCTGATAAAGGTGATGCTGAAGGCCTTAGTCTGAATACCCCAGGGGAAGCTGGCTGGCTGGAAATGGGCAATAGCTGATGTTCGAGTTGAGGCAGAAATTCTACTTCTGGCTTTTGAAATCCTCTGTTCTGGCTTTTAAGGCCTCCAACTGATTGCTGAGGGCAATCAGATGCAATCAACTGAGCACAGATGTGAATACCATCTGCAAAATACCCTCACAGCAACAAGTGCTCGGCCAAACAACTGGACACCATAATCTAGCCAAGTTGACACATGAAATTAACCATCACATATCTTTAAAAAAATTGTTTTACCTACATCCAAAGAGACTTCTACAACGAAGTTGTTGCAGAACTTTTTGGAATATTCAAAAACAGAAACTCAACTCTTTCTCAGTGGTGGTGGTAGAGATAGTTAAATAAACTGGAAAGCAATTCATATTGCATAAAACCATAATAATAGTAATAAGCTATTCTATACACCATAGATGCATTACTACCTTTAATCCTCACAACAACTTAATAAGGTCAGTATTACTACTATTCCTATTTTACTTATGAGGAAATTGAGACTCTATGAGCTTGTATAAATTGCCCAAAGTCAAGCACTTAGTTAATAGTAGAGTCAGATTTTGACCTAGAAAATATGACAGAGTTCAACTCCTAACATGATAGAACCACTTAAAATTAATAATCTAGATCAAAACATATCAACAGAAAGAAATTCCCAAAATGTAATGTTGGATTAAAAAGCATCCAGCAAAAGGATGCTTCTATTATGATATCATTTATGTAAATGTTTAAAGCATGCAAAATAGAAGTTACATTTATGGGAGAGGGGAGGAAAAGAGAGAGTTGAGCTTAAAAAATATGTTTCTTTCCTTTTTTCTTTCTTTTTAAAGAGTGAAGCAAATATGAAAACATTAATATCTGTTTAGTCTTTGTTGTGGCTAATAGGTATCTGCTAGATTATTTTCTATGCTATCTCTATTTATGAAATGTTTCATAACGAAAAATATATTTTCTTTTTTAAAAGTATAATATATTGCCTTAAAACCTTTCTTTGTGATTAAGTTGGGCAGTAGATGCCATGTCCATAAAATGACCATTAATTCCTTCTGTCTTGAGTAAAACCAGTGAAGACAACTTCTTGTTTGTTTGCTTGCTTTGTAATCGGAGTATTAAATGGACAATTTTCTTTAACATATGCTGGTTGTCTTACCTAATAGTCTGGACCCTTTACAAGTCAGGTTTCTGAGTTAATCATACCGAGAAAGACTAAAGGAAGTCATCAGAAACAGATGTGACATTTTAGAAAACTCCACTATAAGAATCAGAAAAGAGACAGAGAGGGAACTGGCCATACTTGAAGTTATATTGTCCTTAGTACAGACAACACTCTGCCTGTACTTAAAAGAAAGCTTATTGCCACCACTACCCTAAGTATGTAGAAAGGATGGTGTTCTCTACATGAACAGGAAAGAACATTGATTTAGGAGCTGATTGCTTTGAGACACAAGAAAGAGCTAGACCAGAATCAGTTTGCTGGAATCTCTTGATAAATCTTATACACTGGAAAGCTCTAAAGAAGCTGAAATATGGTTGCAAAAGAAATTAAGGGGCCTAAAAAAAAATCAGAGCTAGTTGTGGTATTAACTAAATAGACTAATTTCTGTCCATTTCTGTAAACTCGATAAAAATCCCTATAGGTCAAGTTGCTCTATTACAAGAGAATCCTCAAACATCCTTCAGTATTGTTGGGAGACAATTCTCCATGGGTGTCTCGTATGTCTGCATATCTATTGAGCAGAAGCACTGACATCTTCTTATGGACTATTTTTCAAGGATGATTACATAGTGAATAACTTTGGAAAATATACTGACACCCTCCAAAGCAGAGGCAGGTTTTATTGGTGTCCAATGTAAACTATAGGGGTTTCCTAAGCTCAGAATCCCTCAGCAGTGAAGCCAACCCACTATGTGTGCAGCAATCATCTGAGCCCACTCCACATTGCCCCATGAGATTTGGGAGACAAAGGGAACCAAAGAGAACATGAAGCTCATGCTGCTTGGTGGGTTGTGAGTAATAATCTTTCGCCTCTGTCCCAGAAGTCTTGTGTCTTCTGTCAGCATCCATGAAACTGTGGCAGTGTAACTTGTATTGCAAGTAGGGTAGAAACTGAAACACTTCACAGTGTCACTTCCAGAGTTAATGGTTGGGTGTGCCAAGTTCAGATTCAACAAATATTTATTGAGCACTTGCTAAGTGTGGGGCACTGTACTAAGTAAACACTTTACACTATCTCATTTAATTCTCACATTGGCTCTATGAGGAACCAGGTTATGTAATCCATGCAGAATCATATAGTTCATCAGTGACAGCTTCAGCCTTCAGGCCCCAGCCCAGGCAGTCTGAGTGTGACCCCCAATCTTATCCACTTTCTTATCCCTACAGCAACACTATAAAATTGTTATTTTTGTCCCTATTAACAATAAAATTGAGATACTTAAAGGTCAGTGCTTGCACAAAATTCACTCACGAAAAGTTAGGCTATCAAGACCATTATAAAATCAAAAGACAATATTAAATTATCAGTAATAAGACAAATCAATATCATCAACTTCATGATATGATGTACTGAGAAGCTCATAACATCATTTTGTAGTATTTTTGCCATAAAATGCATAACCCTATTCCAATCATGAGAAAACACCAGACAAACTAAAACTGAGGGACATTCTACAAAATATCTGCTCATATTCTTCAAAGGTGTAGAGGTCATAGAAAACAAGGAAAGGTTAGGGAAAAATTACACACTAAGACTAAAGAGAAATAATAGCTACAAGCAATGGGGAATCACGGATGGGTTCCTGGAAAGGGAAAAAAACATTAGTGCTAAAATTGATGAAATTGGAAAAAGGTCTGTAGTTTACTTAATAATATTGTACCAATGTTAACATCCTGTTCTCTTTTTTTAAATTTTATTTTATTATATATCCCCCCCTTTCTGCTTGTTCTTGCTGTGTTGATTTTTGCCTTCTTCTGTGTCTGCTTGTCTCCCCCCCGTTGCGGCGCCCGCCAAGTCAGCTCACTGCACGGCGGCCTTGCCTGCTCGTGGGCGGCCTGTCCTGCTCGCGGGCGGCTTGCCCTGCCCATGGTGGCTTTGCCCTGCCATGGCGGCTTGCCTTCTCAAGGCGGTCTGCCCGCTCAAGGAGGCCCCAGGAAACAAACCCGGGGCCTCCCACGTGGTAAACCAGTGCTCTACCAATTGAGCTATAGCCGGCCCCAACATTCTGTTCTTGAACATAGTAGTATGGTTATTTAAGATGTTAACATTAGGGGATACAGAGGGAGAGATATAAGGAAGTCTAAAGTTAGTTCAAAATAAAAAATTGTTTTTAAAAACCTAAGCTATTATGTTGTTTATATAAAATAATGTTTTATAAAATATAGTATAATGATTAAGACCATGTTCTTTACATTCAAACCCCAGGTCTGCTACTTACTAACATTACAATTTGGGGCAAGTTACTAATCATTCTGTGCCCCAATTTCCTCTTCTCAAAAATTAGCATAAGAGAATTCTGATTGACCAACCTGGCAGTGTAAGATGCTCAAGCATGCCATCCTCCCACAAAATCTTTGAACGATTAGCAAAAACTGTCAGAGTCCTCTTCATGAAAGCTCCGGAAAACAGTTAAAATGATGCAGGAACTGGGCAAGTGCCGAATCAAGAAAAATCAGCCTGAAAATTTTATGTGAAGCTCATGGTGTCCATGCTAGCACCTCACCCAAACTCTCCCTGGCATGGTGTGGAGCCATATTGCACTCCCATTGTGGGTCCATGGCCCTGTTCCAGAGGGAGCAAAGTAACCCCTAAGCACATACTGGGGTTCCTGACTGGCAGTGCCAATTTATCCTGTGAAAGCCTAAAGAATGAACCAGGAAATTTATTTTAGGCTCACCCTGCCAAAATTTGTCCTAAAAGTAGAGAAGGAGCTTGGAGACAGCTAAAAGAGAATAAGAAACAATTAAGTCCAAGGTGTCTGGGGCACAAGACTACTAGCATTGAGTCATAAAATAGAGCAATTGGGAGGGAATGAAAGTCTAATTAAAAGAGAGTAGAGGGGGCAATTGAACTCCTGTAAACTATGAATAGGGATTCCTAAGGCTACTAGAAAGCACAGTCCCAAGAAAAGAAGTAGACTCCAAGTCTCCATGTAGCCTCTGGCTGAACTACTTGATGTGAGGACTGAGCTCTGAGGGAAACCACAAGCCAAAACAAAGCCAAACAGCAAAGACTATGAAAGGTGCTTTTTGCTTTGGTTTGTTTGTTTTTGTTAGTTCTTGGAACTCAAGAAATCTCTGTAATGTCACTAGCTGGATACAAACTTAAGAAACAGATAGCTCAGAGACTCAATCCCAGAGTTAACACTTTAAAATATTAAAATATGAAGGGTGCAACAAAAGATTACAAGACAAACAAAGAAACATGAAATTATGGCCCATTCAAAGGAAAAAGATGAAAATCTGGAAACTGTCAATGAAGAAGACTAGACTTTGGACACAACAGACAAAGACTTTTAAAAATGATCCTCAATATGCTCAAAGAGATAAAGGAGAACACAGAGAAAGAATTAGAGGACATCAGGAAAACAATAAGCAATATGAGAATATCTTTTAGATTCTTGATAAGATCCAAGCGGAAAAACTGGAGACAAAGACCATAATAACTGAAATAAAAAATTCCCAAAAGAGTTTCAACAGGAGATCTGAGATAGCAAAGAAAGAATCAGTGATATCAAAGACAAGAAAATTGAAATGATTCAGGCTGAGAAGCAGAAATGAGAAAGAATTTTAAAAAGAGTGATCAGAGCCACCTGTGGGACATCAGCAAGCATACTAATATAAACATTATAGTTGTCCCAGAAGTGGAAGAGAGAAAGGTAATATTCAAAGAACTATTGGGGGAGTGGGTGTGACTCAAGCGGTTGAGTACCTGCCTCCCAAATGGGAGGTCCCAGGATTGATTCCTGATGCCTCCTGAAAAAAAACAAAAACAAATGACAAGCGAAACAAATGGGAAAAAAAAAAAACCACTCAGGGAAGCTGATGTGGCTCAGTGGTTACACACCAGCTTCCCACATACGAGGTCCTGGTACTTCAAAAAAAAAAAAGAAAACAAGAAATATTGGCAGAAAACTAAAACTTTAATTAAAGACATGAATATGCACATTCAAGAAACTCAATGGACCCCAAACAGAATAAACCCAAAGAGGACCATACCCAGACATAGTAATCGAGCTGTTCAACGTCAAGGACAAGGAGAGAGTGTTGTCTCTCTCCCAAAAATATAATATTATTAAATATTATATTTAACAATATTAAATATAGAAATCTCATCAGAAACCATGGAGGCAAGAAAGGATGGGGATGAAATATTTAAAGTGCTGAAAGAAAACAGTTGCCAACCAAGAATTTTATATCTGGTGAGACTTTCTTTTGAAAATAAGGGCAAGATTAAGACATCCCCCTATAAAGAAAAGCTGAGTGAATTTATCACCACAATACCTGCTCTACAAGCAGTGCTTAGGACTTCTTCAAACTGAAAGAAAAGGACACCAGACAGTGAATCAAAGCAGCATAAAGAAATAAAGATGTTTGGTAAAGGTAACCATATGGGCATTTATAAAAGCCTGTAATACAGCATTGTATTTGTTAGTATGTAACTCTACTTTTTACATTTTCCATTTTCTAAAAGGCAAAGGCATTAAAGGAAGTTTAATTCTACAGTTTTGGACATACACTGTGTAAAGATATAATTTGTAATAAGTACAACAAAAAGGTAGTGGGACTGAAGGTTATGGGAACCATGGAACCATGCATGTGTATGTGGTTGAAGTCAATTTGGTATCAAATCAAACATGATTATTAGAGATTTAGGGTGTTAAATTTTAGCCCTATGTCAACCCCAATGAAAATATATGAAAAACATGTTAAAAAAACATGAAAAAGGATTCAAAATTATACAACACAAAATATCAAATAAATATGAAATTATGGACAAAAAATGTATGACTTAAAAAGAAAAAAATATCAAAATGCAGAAGAAATTCTCCATTATCCGTAGTTACTGTAAATGTAAATGAATTAAACTCTCCAGTCAAAAGGCAGATATTGGTATAAAAAATTTGATACAACTGCATGTTGTTTATGAGAGGTTCACCTTAAATTCAAAGATAAAAGTAAGTTGAAAGTAATAGAATGGGGGAAAAAATAGAATATGCAAATAGAAGCCAAAAGAGAGCTGGGGTAGCTATACTCCTATCTGATAAAATAGACTTGAACACAAAAACTGTTATGAGACAAAGAGGGTCACTATATGAAGATAAAAGGGTCAATTCAACAAGAGGACATAATTATAAATATATATTCATTCTTAAAATGGCAGAACCCACCAAAATATGAAGCAAATATTGACAGATTTAAAGGTAGAAATAGATATTTCTATTTTAATAGTAGGAGACTTCAGGAAAGTGGATGTGGCTCAGGCAACTGATCTCCCACCTACCATATGGAAGGTCCATGGTTTGGTTCCTGGTGCATCCTAAAGAAAACAGTGAGCTGGCATGACAGGCAGGCATGGCAAGCTGATGCAACAAGATGACACAACAAGAGACACAAGAAGAAAAAACATAATGAGAGACACAACAAAGCAGGGAATGGAGGTGGCTCAATCGATTAGGTGCTTCTCTCCAACATTGGAGGTCCCTGGTTCACTTCCCGGTGCCTCCTAAGGACAGTACACAGCAAGCAAACAACAAGGGGGGGGGAATAAATATATAAATAAATAAAATCTTTGAAAAAAATAGTAGAAGACTTCAGTGCGCAACTTTTAATAATGGATAGAACTTGCAAATATTCTTGCTGTCTTGATTTTGTGATAATCAGAGTAGGCTGAATATTCGCTATATTAGAAATCATGCATGTGTTCCCAGACCTAGTTTTTCTCCCTAGGTCTGGTTTTGAGAATGCTGGTGATAAACTAACCCTGATTTATTATAGGACCATTCTGTATGGGAAAAAATTATAACTCTGGGTATCTTTGGTCAACCTTAAGAGATATAGCCGGGGGATGGATGTGGCTCAAATGGTTAGGCGTCCGTCTCGCATATGGAGGGAACTGGGTTCAATCCCCAGGACCTCCTGGTAAAAATTTAAAAAAGAAAAATCTAGAAGGCACGTGGGCCACCAGGCCCTGAGCACGGGTGCACTGTCAGGCCCCATGTGTGAGTGAGCCACCAGGCGCGCGAGCTGCACAGCAAGATGGTGACATAACAGGAGAGTGACACAAGGAGAGCCAAGACGAGACGTGCCGAAAAACCAGGAACTAAGTTGGCGCAGGTGGTAGGATGCCTCTCTCCCACATTGGAGTTTTCCAAGGATCGAATCCCAGTGAAGACAGGAGGAGAAGGATGAGAAGAGAGGGCAGGAAACGGACACAGAGAGTTGCCCAGTGAATGGACACAAAAACAGCAAAAATTGGGGGTTGGGGTAAAAATGGATAAAAGTAAATAAATAAATAAAATGTATAGGGGAGGAAGATATGGACTAAAGTTAGTAGTAATACTTTGATGATGCTGTTTCATAATTTGTTAACATGTTTCACAACAATGCAAAGTATTTGTGGTGGGGTGATGTGTGGGAGCCCTGTATGATGTTATGCATGTTTGTTTTGTAAGTTCACAATGTTTACTCAACACTTACTGTTTATGTATGTTCATGTATGAATGATAGACTTCAATAAATTGTTTTAAAAAATAATGGATAGAACCTCTAGACAGAAGATCAATAAGGAAATATAAGACATGAATGATACTCTAAACCAACTAGACCTAAAAGACATAGGTAGAACACATCACCCAAAAGCAGAAGAATATACATTCTTCTATAATACACATGAAATATTCTCCAGGATTGATCATAAGTTTGGTAGCTGAACAAGTATCAATACATTAAAAAATATTGTAATGATGAATCTACCTTCTCCAACCAAAATGCAATGAAGCTAGAAATCAGTGACAAAGAGAGGACTGGAAAATGCTCAAATATAGGGAAATTAAACAATGTGTTGTTAAACAGTCAATGGGTTAAGGAAGAAATCACAAGGAAAATTAGGAAATTTCTTGAGGTGAAGAAAATGAAAAGACAGCATACTAAAACATATGGGATGCAGCAAAGGTAGTGCTCAGAAGAAAATTCATCACTCTAAATGCTTATATTCAAAAAGCAAAAAGCTCTTAAATCAAAGACCTAACTTCAACACCTGGAGGAACTAGAAAAAGTAGGGCAAACTAAACTGCAAGCAAGCAGAAGGAAGGAAATAACAAAGATTTGAGCAGAGATAAATGAAATAGAGAATAAAAAACAAAGAGAAATCAACAAATCAAAAGTTGGTTCTTTGAAAAGATCAGTAGAATTGACAAATGTTTATCTAGAGTGACAAAGCAAAAAAGAGAGAGGAAACAAATAAAATCAGAAATGAATGGGGGGACCCCGCTGAAATAAAAAGGATTATAAAAGGATACTATACACAACTGTACACCAACAAATTAGACAACCTAGATGAAATGGACAATTTCCTAGAAACACATAAACTCCCTACACTGACTAAAGAAGAAATAGAATATCTCAAGAGACCAATAAATAGTAAAGAGATTGAATCAGTAATCAAAAATCTCCATATAAAGAAAAGCCCAGATGGCTACACAGGTAAATATTTTCAAACATTACAAGAAGAATTAAAACCAATCCTGCTCAAACTCTTCCAAAAATTTTTGGAGGAGGGAACACTCCCTAATTCATTCTATGGGGCCAGCATCATCCTAATATCAAAGCCAGATAAAGATACCATAAGAAAAGAAAATTGCAGATCAATGCTCCTTATGAATATAGATGCAAAATTCCTTAACAAAATACTAGTAAATTGAATCCAATAGCACATTTAAAGAATTATACTCCCTAATCAAGCAGATTTATACCGGGTATGCAAGGGTGGTTCAAAATAAGAAAATCAATTAATGTAATGCATCACATTAGCAGAACAATGGTAAACACACACACACACACACACACACACACAATCATCTCAATTGACACAGAAAAGGCATTTGACAAATATATTGTCCATTTTTTATAAAAAACACTTAGAAAAATAAGAAATGAAGGAAACTTCTTCAACATAATTAAGAGCATATATGAAAATCCCAGAGCTAATATCATTCTCAATGTTGAAACACTGAAAACTTTCACTCTAACATCAGAAACAAGGAAAGGATGCCACTGTCACCACTGTTATTCATCACTGTGCTGGAAATTCTTGCCAGAGCAAATAGGCAAGAAAAAGAAATAAAAGGCATCCAAATTGGAATGAAAGAAGTAAAACTTTCCCTGTCTAAAGAGGAATTCATGAAAAAATTGCATTTACAATAGCAATTAAAAGTATCATATATTTACAAGTGAGAAAAACCAAGAATGTAAAGGACTTGTCCCCAAAAACTATAAAACATTGCTAAAGGAAATTAATAAAGGCCTCAATTAAGGAAGGACATTCAGCGTTCATAGATTAGAAGACTAAATATCGTTAGGATGTCAATTTTACCCACAGTGAATTGCACATTCAATGCAATCCCAACCAAAATTCCAGCAGCCTTCTTTGCAGGAATGGAAAATCCAATCAACAAATTTATGTGGAAGAGTAAGGGCCCCAAATAGCCAAAGCCACCTCAAAAAAGAAGAGCAAAGTTGAAGGACTCACATTCTGATTTTAAAACATGTTAAAAAGCACAGTAATCAAAACAGTACAGTACTGGCACAAGGACAGTCATATAGACCAATGGAATCAAATTGAAAGTTCAGAAATCAACTCTCCTATCTATGGCCAATAGATTTTTGACAAGGGTGTAAAGTCCCCTCAAACAAAAAGAATAGTCTTTCAACAAATGGTTCTGGGAAACTGGATGTCCTTATGCAAAGGAATGAAGCTCTTCCCCTTCCTCACACCAAATACAAAAATTAACTCAAAGTGCATCAAAGACCTAAATATAAGAACCAGAACTATAAAACTCTTAGTAGAAAACTTAGTGATACATCTTCAAGACCTCATGGGGGGAGTGGATGTGGTTCAAACAGTTGGGTGCCCGCCTCCCACATGGGAGGTCCTGGGTTTGGTTCCTAGTGCCTCCTAAAGAAAACGAGCAAGACAGCGGGCTGACGCAAAGGACTGGTGCAGTGAGCTGACGCAACAAGATGTCACAACAAAATGACGCAATGAGGAGACACGAGAGAAACAATAAGCAGGGAGCAGATGTGGCTCAAGTGATTGGGCGCATACCTCCCACACGGGTACAGTTCCCAGTGCTTCCTGAAAGGAGATGAGCAGAAAGAGAGAGCACATAACGAGGGACAAAGAGAGCAGACAACAAGCACAAAGAATGGGGGGTGGGCTGGGGTGGGGTGGGAGAAAATAAATAAATCTTTAAAAAAAGAAAGACCTTATGTTAGGCAATGGTTTCTTAGGCTTTACACACAATACAGCAACAAAAGAAAACCTAGATTAAAGGAACCTTATCAAAATTAAAAACTTTTGTGCATCAAAAGACTTTGCCGGGGGGGGGGGGGGAGCAGATGTGGCTCTAATGGTTGGTGTAATGGTTTCAGAGTTTTATTTAATTATGAATTCCAAAAATATAAATTGGATTATTCTTGTAAACTAATCTGTTCATCTGGGCATGATTAAGTTATGATAAGGG
>PVKH010024021.1:0-13504 GCA_004027955.1 Chaetophractus vellerosus
TAGGACTTGTAGAAAATAAGTTTGAAATCAGTTTTTTTTTTTACCTTAGTGACTGTAAAATATATGACATCTTTAAGAACTGTTAGAATTTTCTAAATTAATGTTACATAGAATATGTTATTGTCTATGGCCTAGTTTCTGCTCTAAACCTATTTTCAAACTGTTTAAAATTATCAGCAAAGCTTTGGGGTTTCCAAAGGCCCCCAGAAAATGTCTGGTCAGGTAGCGCACATTGTAGGAAATGAGGCATGCAGAGGAAAGAGAGAAAGAGCTAGAAGTAGAAAAACAAATTATCTTCAGGGTTGTCTTCCACATCAATTTGCTTCTCTGACAATGATCCTTTTAGAGTTAGACATATAAAGCAAAATGTTAAATGAATATGAAATGACAGTCTTTTTCTAGTTCATTAACTTTGCTTAAAATTGACTTGAAACACATGTAAGTACATGTCAAACCTGACACGTTCATTTTAAAGTTTTAAAATGTACTAATCAATTCTACAGATATTTATAGAAGGCATTAACAATAGATAAGTTCTCCATACCCAAGACCTGTTGCAAATAGTTTAATTGAGTACTTTTCTATATAGTTTTTTAGGGTGGTAGTCATAAACATTTAAAAGATGTTTTGCTTGAGGAGCAAAGTAATATGTTCGTACATATTTTTGCAATAAAAAAATTAGTCCATGTTTTATTCTATGTTTAGCTTAGTTTTAAACTTTTGCATTTGTATTGGCTTAA
Organism: Chaetophractus vellerosus; assembly: GCA_004027955.1. Classification (NCBI taxonomy): domain Eukaryota; kingdom Metazoa; phylum Chordata; class Mammalia; order Cingulata; family Chlamyphoridae; genus Chaetophractus; species Chaetophractus vellerosus. Next base: position 741 of record PVKH010024021.1, read on the forward strand.
AAATTAAGGTTCTCTAACAAACTCAAGGTTGAAACCCACAATCTGTCTGCAAACCATGACTGTAGTCTATTCTTGGAGCAATACCTAAGGAAATAGAGTTACTGCATTAGAGTCACCTGGAGTGTTTATTAAAAATTGATTTCTTGACCCAACCCCATACCCACTGAGCAGTTTTTTGAGGGTAGAGCATGGGAATCTGCCTTTTAAACTGTAGCTCCCAAGTTCTGCTGTGCATAATAAATTTTGAACTGCTGCCTTTTATTATGCCAGAAGTTTTGATTTGTGGCATCATCCTCTAATGTGCAGAGAAGTGTTTTAATCCTCAAAATTGTGGTTGATGGAGACTTAAGTTGACCCAGAATGAATGCTCGTGTTCACTTTGCAGCCTCTTAAGTATAGGTGCTTTGTGGTCAAACAGATCTTTCCCAGTCCATTTGGCAGCTTATAACTCTCTTTTCCTGTTTCCAGATATTTGTGGGCACTTTGATTCTGAAACTTTTTTAATGATAAGGAAGTGAAGGTGATTGGTTTTTTGTTTTTTGTTTTGTTTTTTATCTCCCTTAAGGTTAAGGCAGAACCCATTCAAGCCTTGAAAACTTTTAGGAGATTGCTGTAATACCTTTGTTCTTCGTTGTTACAGTCATTAAATTACCGTGTGTTGGTGAAGAACAAAACAGTTCTCTTGTGTGAACCAGAAGTATTAGAAAAGAAATTCTTTGAAAAGAAATTCTTAATTTGGTGTCTGTCGATAGAACTCCGGGGACTATGGAATCGAACAGGAAATAATTTTATCCTTATTTTCACTGACCTCCTAAGTGAAAGCACCTCCTTCGACTATGGATGTAGGCAACAAACCATAGTATCTGTTCTCCCTATGATTTTTGTCACCAGTGGAAACTGCAGATATTTTCATATCATATCTTTTGTTGCAGATATCTTGAAATACTGCTTATGCATATCACAGCTTCAAAATTATAATAGTTATTAGACCCACCACTAAATCTTATGTAAATCTTAAACTATTATATACTATTTTGTTAACTGTAATTTTAATATAATTAGTTTCTGTTGAAATCTTAGGTATTTTATGTTTTTAAAAATATTCAACAGGTCCATTGGCTTCACCAACCTGCCAAGGGTGGGGTGGGGGGCAGGGGTTGTACATAAAAGGGTAAGAACCATCTGTGCCAGATTTTGTCTTGGATCTTCATGTCCTAAACTATTGCCTTTTTGTTGAGACATTCCTCTTAAATGAGTTACTTGATATATTTCTATAACCCTCTCATCATTTTTGTTTGTTTGTTTGTTTATATTGTAGCTGACTCCACTGGAACCCATTCTCTGTACACAACTTACAAAGACTATGAAATTATGTTCCATGTTTCTACCATGCTTCCGTACACACCTAACAACAAGCAACAGGTAAGACATGCTTGTCTTATCTGTGTTTTAGCCCTTGTTTCATTTCTCCAGAAGCCTAAGCGGCAAGTTTGTAAAATCTTAAACCAGAACTTAATTTTGCACCTGTCACAGCAGCGGGAAGCTTTGTATTTTGTGGAAGTAAGGAATAGCAAATGAGCTGAAAACAAATGAAGAGACACAAATTCTAGGTTAACAGCCAGCTGGGTGGCTTTGTGAATTAATCATTTGCTTTTCACCCACAGAGATTGAGGTTTTCATGAAATCTGGAGAGAACAAGTTGAAATCATGGTGATTAGATGACTCTGCAGAGTTGCAAAGAACATATATGAGTGGGTGAAGTTTCATCTCAAGAGGCCATTGTCGAAAGAGCAGGAAAATACCAATGTTTCATTTCATATTTCAAAAGAAGTTTGCTCTATTAACTTGGAGAGAAATCAAAATAAATGTCAATGGCATCTCAGAATAATGTGTTCATTTGGAGATAGCAAGGAACATACATAACAATCACATGTGTGAACCTCATACACAGAGTTTCTTTTAAAAAGATCTGAAAACACAATGCCTATTACTAAAATGTAGTAAGTGAGATAGTAAAGTACAGAAACTAATAAGAGACAGATTGTTACAGAGCAAAATGGAAGCTGGCAGTATTGTTTTAGAGTACATGGTAGTTGGTTGTTTAAAATATATATTTCAAAATAAATGATACGAAACTGAAACTGACAAGAACCAGAGAGCTAACAAACTCTCTTTTCAATAGCTATTGTAAACATGAGCAACCTCGTTTTACTTCTGACCTTAAAATGGATATAAATTTTGTTATTGTCAATTGTTTTACTAACATAACACAGACCAGCTGCGGAATGAATCACATCCTCATTCACAGAATTTAACCAAACACTGATATAATGCTTCATCACTTTAGGTTTGATTAAATCGCAAATCTAGGTAGCAGAATTCTGCCTTTGATGATTACCAAAGTAATCAAAAATGTGAAGCAAAACAATGAATAAGCTATACATTTGAAATAAACCTGTCTGAAGATAAATTCCCTGATCTGAACTACATTTAAGATTTGTTTTATGCAAATTCTAAGTTCTATATTTCTCTGAGAGAAAAATAACATGCTAAGAAAAATATACTAGACTTTTTACTCTGACCAGTCAGTATAAACAAAATGTTTAACAGGAATGTTGAAGTATGATCTTTAAAGGAGACATAAAGGCTTATTCTGCTTGATCACTCAGAAAAGTCAGGGGAGATTTGTGGAGGTAAAAAAAGTAAAGAAAATAGATCAATTGTTTATTTCTATTTAAATGGTTTGAAGGGCTGGGCAGTGAGGTGGCAGTTAAATGGAGAGATATCTAAATTATTTAATTTGAGGGTCCAAGTGAGGCAAAAATGTTATGGTACTAAATCAGAATGAGAGTAGTTGATATTGCTACATATTAGTACATTTTCATTCTCTAGCTGAAGGATTTATTTTTTTCTATGTAGATTATTTTATACTTGGAAAATACTGAAAGAACATATCTTTTCAATCTTTTGCAGGAATTTCTTTTTAAATACTATTTTTCATTATATGTAGTGTAAAATGGGTAGGTGGATTTTTTTTTTTCTATTCGGGTCCTTTAATAAGACATTGATATTACATATTAAACCATATTTTATGAAAGAACAGTATTGCAGGATAACTTATGGCACCTATGTGAACACATGATAGACAAATAGTATTTGTTTTCACTGCGTCCAACAAGTTGATTAGATGAATCATTTTGATTATTGGTATATTCTATATAGTAATCAATGCAGGCCAGCCTTCATTTCAGTAGCATCTGATTATATATCCTATTTAGAAATGAAGTAAACTTCCTGGTTAGAATTTAAATTTGGGATGCATCATAAAATTCCTAAGAGTAAAAGTACATTTCCTGGGACTGGAGGTGGCTCAAGTGATTGGGTGCCTCCCTTCCACATGGGAGGTCCTGGGTTCTGTTCTCAGTGCCTCCTAAAAGGAAGACGAACCGAGAGCAGATAGCGAGTGCCAACAATGAGAGGAGGGGGGAGAAATAATTTTTTCTTTTTAAATCTTGGGGGTGGGGCGGGAGTACATTTCCCTAACATTCTAACTCCCAATTCTCAACCCTAATCTTAAAAGCTATTGTTTCTCCCAGCTGGCAACCAACACTAGATCGTTGGATTTTACTAGTGTGTGATTTGCTTACCTTAATGTCATCAGATAATTTAGAAAAACAACAAAACTTTATAAATGCAAACTTAGTTCTAGTGGATAGTTTATATAAATATGCTGCATTGAGTTTTCTTTCTTTTAAAAATTTCCATATAATATAAGAAATAAAGATTTTGTTCATGTTTTCTCTGTGCTATTGAATTGATCCATCTAATAATTGCCTTCTGAAATGACAGGCTAGGATGATTTGGGGTGCCTGAATTTGTAGGCCACCAGCCCAAAACACCATTAATGTAAAATAGCAGGAGGTCTTCTTAAGCAGCTTTACTGTAATTAAAGAAGCTATCTAAACTTGAAATTTAACCTGTTTTTTAATTGTTACAACATCCTGGAATCTTATTAATTCCTACATTACCAGCTGGTGCCACAAAAAGTATATCTGCAAATGCCTTAGCCACATTTTCTTTAAATGAAGCCAATTAAACCAGAACATAAATTGCATTGTAATTACTTCAGCTGTACTTATCTCTAAAGCTCTTCCCTATGGCCAGTTTCTTCCTTATGTGAAAATGGAACAAAACTGTTGTTATGGAAACTGAAGATTTGGAGATGCTGGGGCTTGGTATATTATGCCAGATATTGGTTAGATCCATTTGAATGGGCTCTATATTTCATGCAAATTTTAGAATATTCATTTCCGTTTTGTTCCATAGAGGGAATAAGACAGGGTAAAATATTGAAAATAATTGTATTGTGCACTTATTACTAATGAATGTTTTAAATTTAGTTACATATGGGAATTGGGGGTGGGGGAAGCAGAGCGTTATCATTTATGTTGTTTGTTTATTTTCTTTTTCTTTTAGCTCCTACGCAAGCGGCACATTGGAAATGATATCGTAACAATAGTTTTTCAAGAACCGGGAGCACAGCCATTCAGCCCAAAAAACATCCGTTCGCACTTTCAGCACGTTTTCGTCATTGTCAGGGTTCACAGCCCCTGCACTGACAGTGTGTGTTACAGGTATTGATGCTTCCGCAACGGCTAAATGAACGCTGGCAACCCGTCCAGCTCTCTGCTCTTTCAGGTGGCAGTGGGAAGTCTGTTAGCAGTTAACTTTGTCTTTAAACTGTGCACACGGGCAGCCACGGTCACACAGTGATGTAACCTGGCGGGCATTGACATTCCCCAGGCATTTTGGTTAGATACCTGCCATTCCCAGTTGCACCTCCTCCTCAGGTGGAGTTCCTCATCCATACCATCTGGTTACAGGCTCATTACTCATACTGCTAACTATATTTTGCTTTTGGTATGGCAAGAACAGAGAAGAATGGTCATCATAAATAGAGAAGTTCATTTTTCAACAGTTACTATTTAAAAAGCCCAAAGCCTTTGCTAAATTTACTCTCATATTTCTGGCTGCTTTTAGAGGCATTTTTCTGCTGTATTAAGCATGGGTGGTGAAATTGTTTCATTGTCACCTGTTGGCCTATTCTCATGAGTGTCAGAATTCAGGCATCTTTCTGCAGAGATCTTTGTAGGAATACGGGAGGGGTTGGCTCTTGAAGAGGATGAGGCTTTGTGATGCTAGGTTGATAAGACCTAGAGCCAAAGGATATGTAAGGATATTCCAGCATTTTAAAGATGCTTCTGATATGAATCTATCCTTTTAAAATAGGAAATTTTAGCATGACTTTCCATCCCTAAAATTTGGAAGGTTAGGTTTTGTTAATTTTGGATATTTATTTATTATTTTTTAGAAGGTACCCGGGATTGAATCCAGGACCTTGTCATACATGGAAAGCAGGTGCTCAACTACTGAGCTACATTCTCTCCCCAATAAGAATTGGTTTTTTCGTTTGTTTGTTTGTTTTGTCTTTAGAGAGTCCCGGGGATCCAAATCAGGACCTCGTACATGGGAAGCAGACGTTCAACCACTTGAGCTACATCTGTTCCCCATAGACATTTATTTTTGAAGTAACATAGCTGCTGACACAGAAAATGGCCAACACAGACTGGTATCACATTGTGAGATCTACAGCTGTCTTAACGCCAGGGTAATGCAGGTTAATAATAAACGTAGTTCAGGGAGCAAAACAACTAATGGTTACTTTGGACGACTGCTCCTGCTATAACTGCCACCATCCATGTGCACATCCCAGTAGCTACATTTCTTGATAGCTACATTTCTCTTATAAGTCCAGCACTATTCTAGGCACTTTACATGTGTTACCTCATTTAATCTTTAAAACCTGTGAGCTAGGTACTGTTTTATCCCCATTTTCAGAGGAAGAAATTTAAGCACAAGAGGTCAGGTAACTTACCCAAGGTCTCCTGACTAATACTAGCAGAGTTTGGATTCAAATGCATAAGTCTGATTCTACAGCCCAGTCCCTTAGCTTCTCTGTGGTGCTGCCTGCTCACATACCTTGGGAAGCCGAGGCTTTGCGGCCCTTGCTCCTGACAATTTCTTGGGTGCCAAGCCTATAGGAAAACTCAAGACCAGGGAGGCCGATTGTTTCCTGTTTCAGGGTATAGAAACCCCAACAATGGAAACCTAAATCTGAAACCTCTTCTCAAAGATACAGCCTGTGAAAGCTGTTTTGGTTAGGTATAGAATGAAAGAATAAGCATAGAACTTCTGACTGTAATTGTGGTGGGTAACCATTTGCATTTAGGAAATATTCCCAAAGCAACTGAAACATGCTATTTACTGGATTTATGCAAAGGATTTCATCCTACATTGTAGACAGAAAACAAAACCCTTTTTGAATAGGCACTAAGAAGTTTGAGGAGTGGTATGCTGTGCTGTTTCCTTTAAAGAGAGACTCTTCAAGCTTCTGTCTAAATCAGTGCTGTCCAATAGAAATATAACACAAGTCACATATGTAATTAAATTTTTTTTAAATTACCGGTTTTTAAAAAGTAAAGATAAATAGGTGGAATTAATTTTAACACTGTACAGGCGTACTTCAGGGATAATGTGGGTTTGGTTCCAGACCACCGCAGTAGAGAGAGTCTCATGAATTTTTTGGTTTCCCAGTGCATATAAAATAATGTTTACATTATATTGTAGCCTATTAAAGTGTACAATAAGATTATGTCTAAAAAACTATGTACATACCTTACTTAAAATATGACACAGAGACATGAAGTAATAAGCACATGCTTTTGGAAAAAAATGGCACTGATTGACTTGCTTGACACAGTGTTGTCACAGACCTTCAGTTTGTTAAAAAAAAAATGCAGTGTCTGTAAAGTGCAGTAAAACAAAGCACAATAAAATGAGGTATGCCCGTATTTTCTTTAACCCAATAATATATTTTATTTATCCAATATGTCCAAATATCATCATTTCAGCCTATAATCAACATTTAAAATTATCAATGAGATGTTTTACTTTTTTTTTTTAATACTGTCTTACATCTCAACCATTAGGATACTAAATTTCCCTAGGAAATACTTGATTTATATTTATATGTTAACAGATTTGCAGTTGAAAAGGTAGATGATATACCCAAATTGTTCTCCAAACACACTTTTAAAAAATGGTCCAATAACTGAATTTCTAGTTTTTAAAATTTAAATTAAAATTTAATTTAATTTAAAATTCCTGGTTGTCACACTTGGCACCTTTCAAGTGCTCAGGAGTCACATATGTGGCCAATGGCCACCATATTGGACAGTCCAAGTCTGAGCAGGAGGAAGGGAAGAAAGGTACCTTAGCCTTCTTCAACACTGTGCTAAATAAGGAGGTGATACCTGTTTTATTCTTATCACCCTCCTTCCCTGAAAGACATGACTTTTGTTGTTTCTCTCTCGTTTTCTCATCTGTTGCCTGGAGGGCGCATAATTTCAACCCTACCATCTGATGTGAGTGTCTTTGCAGTAGGATATCAAACACCCTTCCTTGAAACACATGGACTGCTCTGGAATTTCCTAGTTGCCAAGCCTTTCTGAAGACTGCTTTATAAACTGAATTTTGGCCTTTTGAAATCGAAGAGAACATATCAGTTTGTAATATCACTGAAAGAAATCACAAGAAACTGAAGTAGTGAACTTTTCCTATTGTAAAGCTTAAGTATCGTTAATTATTCTGTGTCCTCCTCAATCCGCGGTCGGGGTCTCCCCTGGGGTATGTGGTGATGTCAGGAGGTGTTTGAAGGCACAGAATAAATAGAGCGTCTCATCTTGGGGGAGAGGGTGTGGAGCAGCTTATTTGCTCATGGAAACAAATGTGTTAATGAGGATGAATGGAAAGTTTTTATCAATTTAAGACTTTAACACCTGTGAGTTTTTTTTCATACCCCAGATACTCCCCAAACTATTAGGGATGTGAATTTATTGTAGGACTCTTCCATTAGGGGTACTTTGGTGGAAGAAGTTTAAAGATGCGCTTATTGATGCTAACTTTATATGACTAATTTAACTTTATCCCCAGAGGATATAGCTAGAGGAATTAGCTGTTTTTAATCATTTAAAACCTCTTGTTCCAAACTTTCTTCATCATGAAAACTCATATTTGTGTTCTGAACTACTGTGGAAAGTGCAGAAGTTGTTTTCTTGAAGAAACTTCTTGCTCTAAGAGTGAAGAGAAGTGTAGGTTCAATATTGGCTGAGGTTATAAAGAATATTTAACTGAGAAAATGAGATTTGGTGTGTGTTTAAAGGACAGAGGGATGGAATTCAATGGGAAAAATAGAACTAATTCTAGGTGTGGGCAATGGTATGTACAGAAATAGAGTCAGGTATGAAGATGAAAAGTACAGGAAAGTACAGTAGGCAAGATAATTAGGTAGAGGAGGACCTGGAATGCTAGGCCATTGAAGTAACACCATATAAATACTGTTTTAGGAAAATTTATCCAACATCAACATGTAAGATAATTTATATACAAAGAGACCAATTTGGAGATTATTGTTGTTAATCTACTTTTTTTTCAACCATTCTTTTTTTCTTTAAAGACTTATTTTTTATTTATTACATATCCCCCCTTTCTGCTTGTTCTTGCTGTGTTCATTTTTGCGTTCTTCTGTGTCTGCTTGTCTCGCCCCGCTGCGGCGACCCGCCGAGTCAGCTCACCACGCGGTGGCCTGCCTGCTTGCGGCGGCTTGCCCTGCTCGCGGGGGCTTGCACTGCTTGCGGGGGCTTGCCCTGCCTGTGGCGGCTTGCCCTGCCTGTGGCGGCTTGCCTTCTCAAGGCAGTCTGCCCACTTGAGGAGGCCCCAGGAACCAAACCCGGGGCCTCCTATATGGTAAACTGACGCCCTACCAATTGGGCTACAGCCAGCCCCTTTTTTCAACCATTCTTTATCCAGCACTTACCATATATGCCCTAGGTCCTGGGGATATAACAGGTAAAGAACAGAAAAACCCCTACCCTCCTAGATTTTACGTTCTAGTGGATCCCCAGATGAGACCCAGAAATAATGTGCCACACCTTTGTGAGGGGTGTAAGGTTTGTATAAGAAAAATCCAACTATTACAGATTAATTACAGAGAACAGTTAACCCTGAATATTCAGTGCATAGCTAAGAATCCAGAACTCAGTCACTATGTCTGTGTACTAAAACCTATGTACATAGCTGATGACAGCTCTCCAGTCTCTATTGTTTTATTTATATAATTACAAGTTTATTTATCTGGTCCCAATTGGTAGAGCAGATTAAAAGCTACAAAAAACAACAACAACAAAAAGGATGACATAGCTGTTAGTGGCAAGCATATACTGAAAATATTGATAAGTGATTACTGACAGAGAAAATACTGAAAACTAATATAAAAGATAACAGATTCAATAAGCACAGCAGCCTGAGGTCGTTTGGTTTGGGGGCAAAAAAACAAATATCAGTCACCCTTGAAGGTCTCACTTTAAAAAAACAATGTAAAATATCACGAATTTTCAACAACTAAGGAATGAATGAATCTAGGCATTGATCATCAAAGGCTGCAAACGTCAGAAAAAGAGACAAATGCATGCCCTCATAAGGGAAGAACAGAACTCCACCTTTGAATTAGTCTTGCCTCCCCAATCCAAAAAAATCAAACATGAATCTGATCAAGTTTCTAGACAAGCCAGTTTATAGGAAATACAGAAGACCGAGGAACATGTTTAGAGTCAGCAAAATTCAGATGCTGGACACCTACGTAAGACAAATGGTCCAATTTCTTCAACAAATAAATTGCAAGAATAGAAAGAGATGGAGGGGACTTTATAGACCCAAAAATTGTCTATATAAACTTATCAATCATAAGTGTAGTGGAAGGTTGTTTGACATCTACTTAAGATCTCATAAGTAAAGTATCTAGTGTAGGCAGGTAATGTATGTGCACATTAAAAGCCTGTGTCCTTCCTTTTCTCTTCTCTTGAATAAAAATAATAAGTGTGCAAGCTTCAACTAGGAAAGAAAAAATTCAAAGGGGGTCAAGTGGGGAAAATTTCTTTCAGGCGGTCTATCCAAGTCAAAAAAGTTTTTTTTAAATATAGTAAATCTAATATGCAAATGAAAAATTAATCAGCTTCCCAATTGTCTATTGCAACTTACCTTTCTAAGACAAAAATATTATGTCACTTCCCTGCTCAAACCCCTTTTAAAGCCCAGGCTCCCTAGCCTAGCGGACTGAGTGGGGCGCTTCAGAGCTGGCCTCTCTTATCTCAGCCTCCACCAGCAGCTCTTACAGTCCCCCAGCCCCACCCTACCTCACTGTTCAGCCATGTGGAGCTACTAAACAGCTCTCCAGAACATTCCCCGCTGTGCCCCTGCTCCTTCTGCATGCTGCTCCCTGGGCTGGAACCTCTTCTTACAGGTACTCCTCCCTCCTTTATCTGATGAATTCCTGCCGGCCTGGTCTCCTGGAAAGCTCCCCTAACCTTCCAGGACAAGACCTGACTGGCTTTCCTAAGGGTTGCCACTGAGGGAGCTCCCGCTGGACTTTGAGCTACTAGAGGGCTGAGCCCCGATGAGTTCACGCTTGACCCTGAGCACTGGCATAGCGCATAGGGCACATTGCATAGAGCACGTTTGGTGAGTCGGAGCTTGAGGAGCGCTGACTTCTCCAGAGTCCCTCCCACTTCTGACTTTGCATAACTGTTTCAGCTTACGGATGCTCAGTAGAACAACCTACCCCTGAACAGTGCAGATGAATGAGACATGGCTATAATTTTAAAGAATGTATTATTTCTAGGAAGATACAGGATTGCAAACTAGGTTAACATAATTGCAGCCAAGCAGAGGCCCTTTGGAATCTGCCGTTTAAAATAACAAGAACCATTTGTAATGAATACATCTTAAGTATCCCTATATAGCAAATTGAAATTCTAAGAAAGATTATTTTCTTATGGAGGCAAAAATATTCCTTCCATTTTGCTGAAACTAGGCCTTATTTTCACGTTCAGAATTTGTAGCATCTAAATTAATGACCTTTTAACTTTGTAGGAAATCTTGAAAGTTAGATTTACCCAAAACACAATCATTTGTTTGAAAAGAACATCCTAGGGTAGCATCTTCTGCATCTCCTTCTGTAAGGATTCTATTTCTAATGATGCAAAGCTGATTTTAGTGTCTGCATCATTTACCTCCCTACCATGGTGAATCATTAATAATTACATGTTCAGGATTTAGTTCTTTGCCTCACAATTCATTCTAATTATTGGTGGGTTTTCAGTATATGTTTGTCTAAAGTCCTGTCACTTAATAAATAGATCCATTGAAAGCCGGTGAGTTTGAGGCAAGTAGATGGATGATGCTCACATTCACACCCCCTGCTAAGCATTTTCCCTTCTTATTTAAAATAAAACTACATCTGTTTCATGAGAAAGACTAATGATTTCAAGTGAAATTAGCAAGAGGAGAAGAAATTGTCAATTTTAAAGTGAATGATATTAAATATTTCTGATTCCTCATAGGAGTTCTCCTGGAAAATCTAGCAAATCTAGATTTTAGCATCTTTGGCCTGATTTTTAAAAGTAATAATAACATGATCAAATTAAAATTATACAGCTGTCAGCATTGAAGCCAGGCATTTCAAGTAGAAAAGAAAAATTACCTCCCTAATACTGGTATAATTAGGCTGTAATGCATACGGAGGTTTCTGTGAATTCTCTTCTCCACTTAGAAAATGGAGTGTTACCTGCCACTTCTCTTTGTCATGAAGTGAACTACTGTCATTCTTTTTTTTTTTAAATAAACTTGTGAAAACCAATAAATACTCTATTCCATGGCATCTTCTATGTGGACAGTATAGATTTCCATTTCACCAAGAATATAATTTATATCCTGAGGTTGCTGACTTTGATTTACCCAAATTTCAAAAGGAAATAATCCTTTTTTTTAAAAAAAAGATTTATTTTTTATTTATTACATATCCCCTCCCCCCTCCACTTGTTCTTGCTGTGTTCATTTTTGCGTTCTGTGTCTGCTCATCTACTCCCGGTATGGGGACCCGCCGAGTCAGCTCACCGCACGGCAGCCTACCTGCTCGCGGGGGTTTGCCCTGCCCGCGGCAGCTTGCCCTGCCTGTGGCAGTCTGCCCCGCCCACGGCGGCTTGCCTTCTCAAGGCGGTCTGCCCACTCGAGGAGGCCCCGGGAACCGAACCCGGGGCCTCCTATGTGGTAAACCGGTGCCCTACCAATTGGGCTACAGCCGGCCCCCCAAATAATCCTTTTTTTTGAAAAGCAAAGCCAAATATCTCAAAGTAAACCTTTCTGGAAAAAAAAATAATTGAAAAACAAAAAACAAACAAAAAATACTTGAACAGAGTTCTTCGATTTAATTTGAAATATGCCCACTCTCTGATTATGTCCTTAATATTCTGGGATTTCAGAGAGGAGATAAATGAGGAAACAGATTTTGCATTTCTTCCCTAATTCTTTGTACAGTTGCATAACTGATTCACTTTTACATAAGATAATTTGGAAAGAGGAATGTCTGATGTGTTGGAATCATTGTTTCCAGCTATCTCAGCTAAGACAGGCAAACTTCACTGAGGCTGTCGAATGAGGTCTTAGAACATGATAATACACAACCTCTCCATTTCCACTTAACTTCTGTTATTGTTGTTTTAGGAAAAACTTTATATATTTTTCCCCTTTGTGATTAAAAATAATAGGTTTTTACAGATTTTGTATGGTCCTTTTCTTGGGCCCATTTTTAG
>PVKH010024022.1:0-13722 GCA_004027955.1 Chaetophractus vellerosus
TCATCAGTCTTTCATCGGAGCAAACTCATCGAGGACCCTTCATCAGTCTTTCATCGGAGCCCCTGGCTTGCAGCCTGCCAGCGGAACCTGGACTTGTGTATCCCCACGGTCACGTGAGAGACTCTTATAAAATCTTATATTTTTAACAGAGATCTCGTGTTGATTCTGTTTCCCGAGAGAACCCTGACTAGAACAGAGGCATTAATGGAAAACTTGAGGGATAAAATAGTATCCAAAGACCAAATAGAAAAAGGCAGAAAATATGTCCTGTATCATCAGTAGTTACTTTAACAGTAAATGGATAAAACTCTCCAGTCAAATGGCAGAGATTGGCAGAATGTATTTAAAAAGTATGACCCAACTATTTAATGTTTACAGAAGATTCACCTTAAATTCAAAAACACAAGTAGGTTGAATGTGAAAGGATGGAAAAAATATACCATACAAATAGGAATCAAAATAGAGCTGGGATAGCTATACTAATATCAGATAAAACAGATTGTAAGCCAAAAACTGTTACAAGGTAGAGGGCTGTTTGGCAGTTCCTAAGGAAGTTTGAATATAGACCTGCCATTTGACCTGGCAATACCATTACTAGGTATATACTCAGAAAAACTGAGAGCATTGACACAAACAGATGTCTACACACCAATGTTCATAGCAGCATTATTCACAGTTGCCAAAGGATGGAAACAACCCAGGTGTCCATATATATTTTTTAAAAATATACCAATAAACTGGAGAGATGGAAACAGAATACAGCTATGTACAGCAGGGGAAGCATAGAGAGATTAAGAGGTGATAAATTTTTGTTTGTCTGTTTTTGTTTACTATTATTATTATTGAAATAATGAAAATGCTCTAAAAATGATTGAAGTGGTGAATATATAACTATGTGATTATACCAAATATCATTGATTATACATTATGGATAGATTTGTGCTTTATTTATATGTATCAATAAAATTTAAAAACAGCCCCTTAATAAAACTGTTACAAGGGAAAATAAGATCATAAATGACATAACAATTATAAACATATATGCACCTAACAGCAGAGTCCCCCAAATATATGAATCAAATATTGACAGATTTGAAGAGAGAAGTACACGGTTCTACGTTAATATTATGTAACTTCAATACATCAACTTCAATGATAGTTGGAACATCAATAAGGAAATTATTAGAAGATCAATAGGAAATAGAGGATTTGAACAATACTATACACCAATTAGACCTAACAGACATATATAGAACACTTCACCCAACAGAAGCAGAATGTATATTCTTCTCTAGTGCACATGGGTCATTATTCAGGTTAGACTATATGTTAGGTTACAAAACAAGTCTCAATCAGTTTGAAATTATTGAAATCATATTTTATATCTTATCCAACCACAATAAATTAAGCTAGAAATCAATGTATAAAGGGAGAACTGGAAAATACACAAATATGTAGAAACTAACCAACATACTCTTAAAACAACCACATGGTCAAAGAAGACATCACAATGGAAATTAGGAAATATCTTGACACAAATGAAAAAAAAAAGCAGCATACCAAAATTTTGGGGATGCAGCAAAGGCATTGCTGAGAGGGAAAGTTATAGTTCTAAATGTTTAAATTAAAAAGAAGAAAGATTTCTAATCAGAAACCTAACCTCTCAACTGGAGAATCTAGAAAGAGAAGAGCTAAACCCAAAGCAAGCAGAAGGAAGGAAATAACAAAGATTGGAGCAGAGACAAATGAAATTTAAAAATTAAAAAACAATACAGGAATCAACAAAACCAAAAGTCGGTTCTATGAAAATATCAATAAAATTGACAAACCTTTAGCTAGCCTGATGAGGAAAGAAAGAGAGAGAGGGGATGCAAATAATTAAAGTTAGAAATGAAAGGGGAGGGCATTACTACCATCCCTACAGAAATAAAAAGGATTATAAGAAGATTCTCTGAACAACTGTATGTCAACAAATTTGATAACCTAGATAAAATGGGAAAATTCCCAGAATCATATAAATTACCTAAACTGACTCAAGAAGAAACAGAAGGTCTCAACCAACAAATAAACAGTAAAGAGAGTGAATCAGTAATCAAAAACATTCCCCCCAAAAAATCCCAGTATCAGATGGCTCTATAGGATAATTTTAACAAACATTCCAAGAAGAAATAACACTAATCCTGCTCAAACTCTTCCAAAGAATTGAAGAGGAACACTTCCTAACTCGTTGTATGAAGCCAATATCACCTTAATACCAAAGCCAAAATACCAAAAGAAAAGAAAATTACAGACCAATATCCCTTATGAATATACATGCAAAAATCCTCAACAAAATACTAGCAAATCAAATCCAATAGCACATTTAAATAAATATATGCCAAGAACATGTGTATTTATCCCAGGTATGCAAAGATGGATCA
Organism: Chaetophractus vellerosus; assembly: GCA_004027955.1. Classification (NCBI taxonomy): domain Eukaryota; kingdom Metazoa; phylum Chordata; class Mammalia; order Cingulata; family Chlamyphoridae; genus Chaetophractus; species Chaetophractus vellerosus. Next base: position 2,421 of record PVKH010024022.1, read on the forward strand.
ACATAAGAAAATCAATTAATGTCATACACCTCATTAATAGAGTGAAGGAACAAAAAACACACACAATCATTTCAATTGACATTGAAAAGGCAGTTGACAAAATCCAACACCCCTTCTAAGCTAAAAGCTCATAGAAAACTAGGACTAGAAGGAAACCTCTTCAAACAATAAAAGGCATTTATTAAAAAAAAAAAACAAAACCTCACAGCTTACACAATAATCAAAGGTAAAAGAATGAAAACTTTCCCTCTAAGATCTTGAACAAAACAAGGATGACCACTGCCACCACTGTGATTCAACATTGTATTGCAAGTTCTAACCTGAGCAGCTTGGCCAGAAAAAGAAATAAAAGCCATTCATGTTGGAAAATAAGAAGTAAAACATTCCCTATTTGCAGGTGCCTTGATCCAAAATACAGAAAAATCTTGAAAAATCCACAACAAAACTACTAGAGCTTATAAATAAATTCAGAAAAGTGGTGGGGCACACAGAAATCAGTAGTGTTTGTATACACTAACTGTGAACAATCTGAAAATGAAGTCAAGAAATTTACAAGATATCTAGGAATAAATCTAATCAAGAATGTAAAGGACTTGTACACAAAAAATTACAAAACCTTGCTAAAATAAATCAAAGAACACCTAAATAATCCATGTTCATGGATTGGAACACTAAATATTGTTAAAATGTCAGTTCTACCCGAAGCAATTTACAGATTCAGTGCAATCCCAATCAAAATTTTAACAGCTTTCTTTGCAGAAATGGAAAAGCCAATCATCAAATTTACACAGAGGAGTAAGGGACCCCAAATTGCCCTGAATAGAAGGAAATTGGAGTGCTCACACTTCCCGATTTTAAATTTTACTAGTTACAGGAATCAAAACAGCACGGTACTGGCACAAAGACAGATATATACCAATGGAATAGAATTGACAGTCCAGAAATAAACCTCCACTTCTATGGCCAATTGATTTTTGACAAGGGTGTCAAATCCACTCAATTGGGAAAGAAAAGTCTCTTAAACAAATGGTGCTGGGAAAAAGGGATATCTGTAAGCAAAAAGTGAAGTTGGACTCCAACTTAACATCATATACAAAAATAACTCAAAATGGATCAAAGAGCAATGGCATCCCAGAATCCTCAGGATTGGGGAATAAACTGTGGACTAAAGTAGACTTACTGGTGTTCTACTATAGACTTATTGTGAGCCTAGCAATGGAAGAAACTATATAATTCATGTGGAGGCAGTGGCCACGAGAGGTTCTGAGGACAGGGAGAGGGAAATACAGGTGAAATATGGGGGCATTTTGGTGACTTGGGAATTTTCCTACATGACATTACAATGACAGATATGGGCCATTATATATCTTGCCATAACCTACAAAACTGTGAGTATAAACTACAATGTAAACCATAATCCATGCTTAGTGGCAATGCTCTAAAATGTTTTCATCAATTGTAGAGAATGTACCACACTAATGAAAAATGTTGTTAATGTGGGAAAATGTGAGAGGTGTAGGAAGTGGGGCATATGGGAATCCCCTATATTTTTATGTAACATTTATGTAATCTAAATACCTTTTATAAAAAATAAAAAATATATTTTAAAAAATGGATCAAAGAACCTAAACTATAAAACTCCTAGAAGAAAGCATAAGTAAGCATTCAGGAAATTTTGTTAGGCAATAGTTTCATATACTCTAACCCAAAGCACACGCAACAAAAGAAAAATTAGATAAATGAGACCGCATCAAAATTTAAAATTTTCATGCATCAAATGACTCCATCATGGAAGTACAGAAAGACAACTTACAGCATGGGACAAAATATTTAGAATCCAAATATCTGATAATGGGTTAGTATCCAAAATATATTTTAAAAAAGGAAAGAAAGAAAAGAAATCCTACAACTCAGCAAAAAGAAACAACAAAATTTTAAAGAGGTAGAAGAATTGAATATATATTTTTCCTAAGAAGATATACAAATGGCAATAAGCACTTGAAAGATGCTTAACATCATTAGCCATTGAGGAAATTCAATCAAAACCACAATGAGATACCACTTCATATGTACTGAACGACTATTGTTTTTAAAATGGAAAATAAGTGTTGGCAAGGATGTGGAGAAATAGGAACCATCCTACTTTTTAATGGAAATGCAAAATGGTGCTACTGCCATCTAATACAGTTTAGTGGTTCTCCAGAAAGTTAAATATAGAATTATTATATGACCCAGCAATCCCACTTCCAGGTATGTACAAAAAAAAAAAATTTGAAAGCAGGGAATCAAACAGATATTTGTACACCAATGTTCATAGCAGCAATATTCACAATTGCCAAAAAGTGGAAGCAACCCAAGTGTGCATCAACAGATGAGTGGATAAACAAAATGTGGTATACATGTACTATGGAATATTATTGAGCTATAAAAAGAAGTGAAGTTCTGATACATGCAATGACATGGATGAATATTGAAGACATCATATTGAGTGAAATAAGCTAGACACAAAAGGGCAAATATTGTATGATCTCACTGATATGAAATAGATTATGCAAGTTCATAGTGTCAGAAACTAGAATACAAGTTACTAGCAGTAAGAGCAGGTGATAGGGAATAGTCAATGCTTAATTGATGCAGAGTTTCTGTTTGTGATGATGCAAAATTTTTGGTAATGGATGGTGGTAAAGGTAGCGCAACATTGTGAATGGATTTAACCCCACTGAACTATATATTTGAATGTAATTAAAAGGGAAAATTTTATGTTGTGTATGTTACAAGAATAAAAATAAGTGGGAGGTGGGGCATATGGGTACCCCTAAAATTTTTGTGTAACATTTATGTAATCGATATATCTTTTAAAAAAATAATTAATTAAAAAAATTTAAAAACATATAAAAAAGAATAAAAATAACAACAAACTATAAGGTTGTACAACACAGTGGACCCTAATATAAATTATGTGTTCAAGGAGTTTTATGAGAATTCTGTATTTTCAACATAATTTTTCTATAAACTTACAACTTCTCTAATTAAAAAAATTAATTTAAAAATAATCTTTTATTGCAAACAGCAAAATTCTGAATAACTAGTTTAAATAGAATATATAGTTCTTAAAGGATATGGATAGCATCCAGAATCTCCTAGAAGCCCAGAGATCTGCTTCAGCAGTTTTGCAGCCATACTATGCCTACTCCCACTGATTGGTAGAAGGGGCACTCTGACATTAGGGTGCCCATAGGAAAGGAAAAGTAAACACTATCTTCTTGAAAGGCTCTGCAGTGAGCATTTATGAAGAGGCTTCTCTAGCAAAATTTCTACAGCACCACCCCAGGAGCTGGCATGGTCCTTGAAGCCCTGCCCAATGGCACTCAAGCCTGGATGGCAGAAGTTCTGCCACTGTGCCTCCAAGAAACTGAGAGTGCAAATCACATCCTCACTTTACTTCCTTCCAATTCACAGCCCAGTGCAGGTGTATCTGCTTTGCACAAGTCTGCTTCTTTCCAGCAAGGAAGGCTGGGAGCATGAGTTTGGGGTTCTACCTTGGGGAGATGGGACTTTGGGAAATGGGACACTCTTCAAATAGATAAAGGGTATTCAAAAGACTTTGAGCTGTCCAAAGCATGACAAAGGCTCGCCACACTGAGTGTTATAAGTCAAAAAATCGAGAAATAGGCATACCATTTAGAAACATGACATTTATCCACCAGAAATACTAAAAGGAGAAGCAGGTCAACATGGTTGTCTCTGGGTAGTAGGATTGGGGGCAAAAAGGACAATGGCAGAAGACTAGAGTTTTCTATTATAAATCCTACATACTATTTTATTTTCCATATGTATGTATTACTTGGATTAAGTTTTTAGTTTATAATTTTTAGATCCACCTTAAAATATGTTAACCATTATTTAGACACAGAAGTACCAAAAGTCCTACCATTAAACCACAGTTACCACCTGCATTACATAAATTCCTACTAAAAATAAACGTTTTCTTATATTGCCATTTAAACATTTGCCCGAAACAGGTTGGTATTGAACTTACTGAAAACCTTTCCTTTCCCATAAACAATGATTTTCTTCTATTTCAGTAGAGGAATGTACAGCATCCTGGGAAATGGCGCTAAAGCTAAGTAGGTTCTTTGAGTAGATCCTTTGGTGACACAGCAGTTCATCAAAGTGAAGTAAGAACCTGAATTGCCAATAACAAATCACTGAGCTCAAGTTCAGCTCCGTGGAAAACTGCCTCCTCGTTTCAAAAGCAATGCAGATACTATTTACTTCTCCACAGAGCTTCCCTTATGTGTTTCCTATATTCTATCTAGAAACTGAGCTGATACTATTTGGGTTTTCTTCCTTTTTTGCTGCTTTGTGGCTTATAAGGCAATTAAGGCAAAAAATAAAATAAAAAAGCTACTCTTTACTGTGAGTCTGTGATTTGCAAGGTACCTTTTCACTTTCTTGCTTTTATTCATTGATTCAGGTAAGATATCCAGTTGTGCTAAGCTCTGGGAACACAGCCGTGAACAATGTGGGTTGATCCCAGTATACACTGTAATTAGAGTCTAGTTGGAGATAGAACTAGAGTGGGTAAGCCTGGGAGTCAGACTAATATGGGTTCAAGACCCACCTTGCCACTAACTAACTGACTGACATTGGACAACTTATCTTTCTTCTTTGTTCTTTAGTATCCTCATCCTGAAATGAGAATATTATTTATATCAAAACAGATTAAATGCAAGGATTAAATGGCATGATACATGTAAAGCACTTAGAACATATTATTACATAAGGGACAATGAGCAGGAATAGGCAATTATGACAGAATTATACAGCAATAAGCACTAATATACTTTGTAAAAGAAGCCCACAAGAGGACACCTATCCTTGCACAGGCTTCCCAGAGGGAGTAAGATCTAAGCTAAGAACAAATAAATGAGTAGAATTCTTAGCTGAGAAAAGACAGGGGAAGAGTATTAGAGTTGGAGGAAACAAGGCCAAGAGATTTTTTAAAAGATGCAACCTTTCAATTATGTTCAGTGTGGTTTAATATGGAACATGAATCAAGGAGTGGCCGGAGAGGAAGCAAGAACCACATCAAGGATTTGTAGAAAAAATTTAAAAGTGTGCCTTTCTTCTAAGAGCAATGGGGAACACTTAAAGGGCTTTAAACAAGGGAATATTTCAATCAGGTCTGCTTTTATTGGCTCAATGCAAAGCCCTGATAGGAAAGAGAAAAGACTGGAGACAAGGAGACACGTTAAAAGGCTTATGTTGATCTAGAAAAGAAATAATGTTGGTCTATACAGGGTGAAGTGGTGAGAACAGAGGGAGTAGAAACTAAAGATCCTGGCAAAATATTTGATGTTAATGGAAAGGAAGATAAAGGCATTGAGGATGAGTCAATTGGAAGGGTGGTGGAAATATTCACTGAGAATATCACAATATTATATAATCACAGTAAGAGAAGCAAATTTGGGGTTGAAAACAATGAATTAAACTTCACACAAGTTGATTATGAGATATCAGTGAGTCATCCAAGTGAAGATATTTAGCAGTTCAGTGTATGAAGCCCAAGAGAGATCTGGGCTGGACACAAGGTAGGAAACCCTAACAGCAATTTTCTATCAGAGATTTTTCTTTTCATTGTTGAGAAAAGATGCCAATGGCTTCATGGTGCTGGGACAAAAAGAAAATCATCTTAAAGGAGATCTTTTTTGCTCAGTGAAGAACATCTTTGTTGATTCACTACTTAGTTACATAAGCACGGGCCTCACTGTCTTATTAGAAGGTTTTAAAAAAAGGTTCTTTGTGTTTAAAATGCCTTTTAGAAGCTGCCTATTCCATTCAAGAGAGTATATGATTGAATGTAAAAGAATGTGTATCAGTCAGGATATAGGTTATACTGTGGTAACAAATAATCCCCAAAGTATCAGTGGCTTATGACAATGAGGATTCTATTTCTCGCTCATGCTACATGTCCAGTGTAGACTCTATTCCTTGTAGTCTCTCAAATATCCGTGAAGACATAGCAACCCTCAGCTCTAGCATTGTCACTGCCTACCAGAGAGAAAGAGAAGTCTGGAAGATCCAGGATCAGCAATTACACACTCTTGCCTAGAAGTGACCCAATTATACCTGCTCACAAGTCATTGGTCAGAACAAGTCACATGGCCCCACTCAACCAAAAGAGGGCCAGAATGTGCAATGACGTCTTATATTTGGAAGGTGTAGAACATAGGGGACCGTGAACCTGAAGCCTATTTTGTCCCAGCCCTCAGCCTGGAAAGTGGCCATGTATATGAACCAATCCCCAATACCTTTCACACTTAAAGGATCAGGCCATGGCAGACATAATTCTCTGTCTTTCCTGGGCATTCATGAGCACATAGGGCTGCCTTCACTCCAAGATCTTCTGGAAAAAGATTCCCATCAGCATCCATGAGAGCAGCTGCTGGCACCATGCTCTGGACCCAACTGCCCCATCAGCTTCCCCAGCACAGGCACCACTTCCCCTCCCTGCAGCCCCATCTTCCACTGAGGATTCAGCTGTCACCACATTCCTGAACAGCCTCATGTCCTCTCAGTGGGAGACCCAGATGCTTGTGTGTACTGCTGTGGCCTGTGTCATCAAAGATGCTTCAGTGTCCAGCTGCTCTGGTCATCTGAGACCTTATGTCATTAGATGACTAACACCAGATCTTTTCCTATTGTTTTGACCCTGGTACCCTGGGGAGGAAACAATGATTTTTAATTCAGCAGCGTTTGGCCAATTTGGATGGGAGCCCTTTTCCCTGAGAGGAATCCCAGAGGGTAGGAAACCCACTCGCAGGGTCACTACCATCAGGACAAGAGTTACCCAATTACTTGTGGTCGCTGTGGAGATTAGGACTTGGCCAGTGGCCACACTTCATATACAACTTTCTAAATTCGACTTCTGCTCGGCAGCCAACATGCCTTGTCCAGCCAGGAAAGCAAAATGGGGCAATACTGTGGTAGGCTATACCCCTTTAGGTTGCTTGCTGTCTGTTTGAGACCTCTGGACCCATAAAGATGAGAGTCTGGGCTATGAAAGTAGAGAATGGGAGTAGCTATGATCTCTGTATTTTCTGCACCAGAATGTGGTGCCCAAGCATTGAAATCTGGAGACCAACTGGGTATGTTGTGTGCAACTTAAATTGTCTGCCCCAGTATGTTTATGATAATTGAAGCCATCGATGTGAATGGAGTTATGCAGCCAAGATGCTTGAATAAGAGGACCCAAGACAGATATTTAGAATATGGTGAGCAGGTGAGATGAGCACAGCCAATATTGAGAAATGTTCACAGAGTTAGAAGGAAACACTAAGAATGTGGTTCTCAATGTTTCTAAGAAATCAAATAAGATAAAGTCAAGGATTTGCTAGCAAAAATGATACTGGAGACTTGGCCAGAGTAATTTCAGTGTAAGGATGGAGGTGAAAACTACATACCAGGACGTGGAAGGGAAGAGGGAATAAATTTAGGAAGGCAAACATAAGCAATGTCATGTACATTACCTTCACACATCACATCAATCCTTGTTATCTCCACTTTAAAAATTAGGGAAGTGAACACTGCTGAAGGTCACCTAGTTGGGACACAGCAGAGCCAGGATGTAAATGCAAGTCCACCTGGTTAGAAAGACAATGTTCCTTCCACATACCATTGCCTCCTGAAGCACCATTGCCAACTCGTGCTACCCTAACCATTGACAATTCCCATGGCAAATATTGGAATTGGTTTTACAAATTTCTGCTATGAAAATGCACAAAGCAACAAGAAGAAGGTACTATGCAACATGGTTGTGGGCTGAACAGAGAAATAGAGCTAGGGTGAAAAACTGGGAAAATCGGCAGGTTGCATCATCTCTTCGTGGTAACGGGAGCATTTGTTTTTGTAGACCCTGTTCATGAGCAATTCATTGGACTCAGATGCCCCTTTCCTGTAGTGCAAAGACACTGAACTGCCAAAAGCATGTTACAGGCTGTGCCTCTTTGAAGAACCAGCTTGAACTGATTGTTCTTCAGCTTTTCACATAAATTATAGAACATGAGGCCCACAGCTTTGCCCAAAGTTGTCAACAGGTTTTAATTGTCTCTGCTTTTCCATACACACAGATGGCTTCGTTAAGCTGCTCTGAGCAGATCTCTGCTGTCTCCACTAAGAAAAATCAAGACAAAACAAATGGAAATCAGTTTAAAAAGAAAAATCATAATACAATAAATCCAGAGTAACTATAATTATTTCTTTCCTGAAGTTGAAGACTAAATAACAGAAAACGGTAAGTGTTATTAGCACAGATATACAGGCAATGTCATTTTTTCATTCAGAGAAGCTACAAGTGGTATAGCAATGATAGAAATCTATCTTCAGAAATAATAGAAGTGTGTAGAGTTATGTAGAAAGATGTTCATTGCAGCACTGTTTATAAGAGCAAAAGTTTAAAAGCAAACTAGTTAGTTAAGTATAGTTATCTACATGAAAAAGCACCACACAGCAGGTAAGGTTGATTGTATGGACCTATGCTTAATAATGTAAGATGATTGTGATTTATTATTAAGTAAGAAAAATAGGGTAGCCTATAATGATTCAATCTATATAGATGATTCCTACTGATATGAGACCTCTATGTACAGAAGGCAGTCTGATGGTATACTTGCCGAAATGCTAACTGTGGATAAATCTGAATGATGAGCTTTTGGGTTATTTTCATTTTCTCCATTTTATCACTCTCTGTTGTCTGACTTTCTTATTGCACAAGAAAAGCTATTATTTTTTGAGTTAGAAAATACAATGGAACAATGTTTATTTTGAAAAAGCCAAAGAAAAATATGAGGTGACTATGAAGCTGTGGGTTGCTGTCCCCTTAGCCACTGCTGACACAATCATGGAGTCCTTTAGTGGTCAATGCAGGTCACCCTTCCAGAAGCAGTCCAGGGCAGACAGGAGGGGAGACAAGACAGTTGCACTCTGCAAATAATGACCCCCACTTGCACTTGTCCTCAGGGAAAAGAGGACAGCTGCTATTATCCAGCTCTAAGCACAGTTCTTGGCAGCTCAAGAAGCCTTCAACAGATAGATGGTGAATAAAATAACTCACTTAGCGGAAAGAGGTGCACATACTCCCAGATGCTTGTTTAAAGAGAGCATGCATGACAGAAGCAGAAGGAAAAAAGTCACAAACTTAAGCAAGCCTGAGTTCAAATCCCTGTCCTACATTCACACTAACTTTTGAAGATGGGCAATTTATTTAACTCTCTGGCGGTCAAATTCCTCATTTGAAAAATGGAAAAGGATAAATCATATTTGTCAGAGTTGTAGGGTAAAATGAGTGACTTAGTATGTAAGTAGCTGTTATGTAGTAGGAGCTCAAAAATGTAATAATTATGAGTGTAAGAGCCATAAATTTGGCAAAACCGGTGAGGAATATCACCTTAGTTAGGAAGCAGAAGATCTGGGTTCTAATGCTGATTCTAGTTTTGACCCACGGTGAGCTGCTGGACAGAGCCCTTACCCCTCTCTGCCTTTCCTATCTCAGTACTGAGCTGAGGCCAAAACTGGATGGTTCCAGAGGAAGTAGTTCATATAAATGTAAGGATTGTTACTGAACACTTACGGTTGGCCTTTGAAATAGGAACTAACACAAAACAACAACAAATACATACTCATTTCTACTGTAATTATTTCTACTCATTAGCAAAGGAGATTATGGGTTCAGCAGTAGGCGTGTTGGAATCAGATCGTCTTAGGAAAAGTTCTCACCAAACGATCGTCACCGTGGCCACTTAAAAAATAAGTAATTCAGGCCCGGCTAGATAGCTCAGTGGATAAAGAGCGCGCTGGGATACCACATGGGAGGCCCCGGGTTCGGTTCCCAGGGACCTCTCCTAGCGGGCAGACCGCCATTGAGAATGGCAAGGCGCCATGGGTGGGCCGGAGCCGCCGTGGGCAGGGCAAAAAGCTGCCAGGGACAGGGAAAAAGCCGCCACGGGCAGGGCAGGTCGCCCGCGAATGGAGCGCAGCCAGCCACCCGCGAACTGAAGCAAGAGCCGGCCGTGAATAGAAGCAGAAGCCGCCCACAAGCGGGGAAAGCCGCGCCTGCGCAGTGACCAAGTCTCGGCGCATCGCCGCAACGGGGGGGAAGGGGAGATATGTAATAAAATAAATAAATCTTTAAAAAAAAAAATAAGTAATTCATTTTCATTGCACTAAATTCAAAAGGTATCAAAGAGGAAACGGAAAAAAGTAAGATATCCTTCCCTTTGCTCTACTCCAGTCTCTCAGTTTAACTCTTTTGAAGCAACTGCAGTTACCAATTTTTATATATCTTCCGGAGACATTTCAGATATTAACATGTATTAACACATATGCATATACACTATATATATGGCACAAACATACATATACATGCACACTTTTTTTAACCCAAACAATAGTATGTGATACTCATTGTTCTGTACTTAATGGCTGCATAGCAATCCATAGTATGGTTGTACTCTTTTTTTACTCAGGTCTATGTTGATGAGCTTTTAAGTTGGTTCCAGTTTTTTTGCTATTTCACACAATGCTCCAGTGAATATCTTTATATATAAGTCATTTCACACATGTGAATATATCTGAGATAAATACAAGGAAGTGGAATTTCTAGGTCAAAGGGTGCAAGCATTTTGAAAGCCATTGCTAAATTGTACTTCATAGAGGCTGTACCAAATTACATTCCCACCAGTAATGCGTGAGCCTGCCTGTTTCTCTACCTTCTAGTCAATTTGACATGTGTTGTTAACATAACAGGTAAAAAATGATGTGTGGTTATAGTTTTAATTACTATTTCCCCTATTGTAAATAATCCAAAACATCATTTCATTTGTTTAAGAAGTATATATATTTCCTTTACTATGAATTGTGTTTTCATCTATTTTGTCCGTTTTCCTATTGGGTTGTTGGTCTTCGTATTATTGATTTGTATATAAAGGACATCGGTCCTTTGTCTTTTGATTTTGTTTAATTTTTTTGAGATGCAATTGTTTTGTCAAGAAACTTATCAATGTTTTTTCTGATGACTTGGTTCACTCAGAAAGAATTTCCCTATTTAAAATTTTAATATTATATATTTTCTAATACTTTTAGTTTAATTTTAACATCTAAATTGTAATCAATCTGTTGATTTTTGAGCATATAATATGTAAGACAGACAATTCTTTTTCCCAGGTTATTACTATCAAGGTAACCCAATACCACTAACTCAATAGTCCCTCATTTCTCTAACTGAATTAAAATTTCACCTTTA
>PVKH010024023.1:0-13718 GCA_004027955.1 Chaetophractus vellerosus
ATATACTTAGGTCATATCAGTGAGAACAGGCAATATTTGTCCTTTAGTGACTGACTTACTTCACTCAACATAAGGTCTTCAAGACTCATCCATGTTGCCTCATGTGTCAATATTTCATTCCTTCTTATAGCTGAGTAATATTCCATTGTGTGTATATACCACATATTGCTTATCCATCTGGACACTTGGGTTACTTTCAACTTTCCACAATAGTGAATAATGACATTTTTGCATGGACTAGATTGCTGGGTACACTGGAGGCTCCATTCTTGCCACTGGTAGGGGAAGAGGGGGGCTGGTGCTTTATCAGTCTACCTAGGCAACTGTGGTCACTTTTGACTGGTACAGCTTAGTTTGCTGCCCACACCTGTGGCTCCTTCCTTGCCTGAGGTAGGGGAGGAAGGGGTATGGAGCTTCAGGCAACTACAGATGGTATTTGCCAGCACAGCTTGGATTACTGTACATAGCTGAGTCTCTGTCCCTACCCCTGTAGGTGAGAGAAGCTTCATCAGTTCCTGGGGAAATGTGGGCAGCTTTAGAACTAAACCTAATAGACATATGCAGAACATTGCACCTCAAAACAGCAGGATATACATTCTTCTCAAGTGCTCATGGATCTTCCTCTAGGATAGACCATATTTTGGATCACAAAGCAGATTCATTAAATTTAAAAAATATTGAAATTACAAAGCACTTTATTTTATTACAATGGAATAAAGCCAGAATTCAACAACTGGCAGAAAAGGGGAAAATTCACAAATATATATGATTAAACAACACACTATTAAAAATCAGTGTGTCAAAGAAAAAATTGAAGAGAAATCAGCAAATATCTCCAGATGAATGAAAATGAGTACACAAGATATCAGACCCTTAGGAAACAAGGAAAGTAGTGCTCAGAGAGAAATGTATAGTCCTTAATGTTTACATTGAAAAAGAAAGTAGTGGGAAGGAGATGTGGCTTAGGTGACTGAGCTCCCACCTACCATATGAGAGGTCACTGGTTCAGACCCCAGTGCATCCTAAAGAAGGCAGTTGGCTGGCACAATGGGCTGGTGTGGTAAGCTGATGTAGCAAGGGACACAGGAAGGGAAAACATAATAAGAGGCACAACAGGGCAGAAAGCAGAGTTCCTGGTGCCTCCTGGAGAGGGTGGGGAGCTGACACGATGTGCAGGTGCAGTGAGCTAATGCAATAAGATGATACAACAAGGGACATGGGGAGGGAAAACAGAATGAGGACATAGCAGGGCAGGGAGCGGAGGTGGCCCTGGTGATTGGGCAACACCACCTTGCATTGGGGGTCACTGGTTTGGTTCCTGGTGTCTCCTAAAGAAACAAGGAAGATGAACAGACACAGCAAGTGAAAGACAATGGGGGAGTGGGGAGAAATAGATAAATATAATAAATCTTTTTTTTAAAAAGAAAGTAGAGCTAAAATCAACAAACTAACAACACAGCTGGAGGAACTAGAAAAAGATCAGCAAACTATGCCCAAAGCAAGCTGAAGGAAAGAAATAACAAAGATTAGAGCAGAAATAAATGAAATTGAGAACAGCAAAAACAACAAAAAACAATAGAGAGAATTAGCAAAACCAAAAGTTTGGTTCTTCGAGAAAATCAACAAAATTGACAAACCCTTAGCTGTTCTGACAGAAAAAAAAAGAGAGAAGATGCAAATAAAATCAGAAATGGAGAAATTACTACAGACCCCGCAGAAATTAAAGAAATCCTAACAGGATAGTATGAACAACTGTATGCCATTGAACTAGACAATGTAGATGAAATGGAAAAATTCCTAGGAACATTTGAATAACCTACACTGATGCTAGAAGAAATAGACCTCAACAAATCAATCACAAGCAAAGAGATCAAAATAGTCACCAAACAACTGCCCAAAATGAAAAGCCCAGGACCAGATGGCATCACAGATGAATTCTATCAAGCATTCAAAAAAGATTTAATACTAATCTTACTCAATCTCGTCCAAAAAATTGAACAGGAAGGACTGCTACCAAACTCATTCTATGAAGCCAATATCACCCAAATACCAAAACCAGATAAAGATATTGAGAAAAAATAAAATTACAGTGCCATTTCCCTAATACATATGGATGCAAAAATTCTTAACAAAATATTCAGTAGTCAAATCCAACAACATATTAAAAGAAATGCACATCATGATCAAGTGGGTTTTATCCCATGCATGCAAGAGTGGTTCAACACAAGAAAATCAATCAGTATAATACACAACATTAATAAATCAAAGAAGAAAAATCACATGATCATCCCGATTGATGCAGAGAAGGCATTTGTCAAAATCCAGCACCCTTTCTTGGTAAAAACACTCCAAAAGATAGGAATAGAAAGAAACTTTCTCAACATGATAAAGGCCACATAAGAAAAACCCATAGCTAACATTATGCTCAATGGTGAAAGATTGAAAACTTTCCCGTTGTGACTGGGAACAGTCCAAAGATGCCCACTGTCAACATTGTTGCTCAATATAGTGTTAGAGGTTCTAGCTTGAGCAATCAGAGAAGAAAAAGAAATAAAAGACATCCAAATAAGAAAGGAAGAAGTAAAACTTATGCTATTCACCAATGATATGATCCTATATCTAGAAACTCCTGATCCTGAAAAATCTTCAACAAAGCTACTAGAACTAATAAACGAACACAGCAAAGTGACAGGATACAAGATTAATATGCAAAAGTCAGTAGTGTTTCTATACACTAGGAATGAGCAATCTGAGGAAGAAGTCGGGGAAAAATTACCACTTACAATAGTAATAAAAAGGATAAAATATTTAGGAATAAACTTAACCACGGACATAAAGCACTTGTATTCAGAAAACTACAGTGTATCACTAAAAGAAATCAAAGAAGACCTAAATAAATGGAAGAACAGTATGTGTTCATGGATGAGAAGACTAAATATCATTAAGATGTCAATTCCTCCCAAAGTGATATACAAATTCAATGCAATCCTGATAAAAACTCCAACAGTCTTTTTAAAATAAATGGAAAACCCAACTATCAAATTGATTTGGAAGGGTAAGGGACACCATATAGCCAGAAACAGCTTAAAAAGGAAGTAGTTGGAGGACTCTCACTTCCGGGCTTTAAGGCATATTACCTAGCTACAGTAGTAAAAACATCATTGTACTGGCATAAATATAGACATATAGACCAATGGAACTGAATTGATGGTTCAGAAATAGACCCTCACATCTATGGTCAAGTGATTTTTGACAAGGCTGTCAAACCCACCCAGCTGGGGCAGAGCAGTCTATTCAACAAATGGTGCCTAGAGAATTGTATCTCTATATTCCAAAAGAAAAAAAGAAAGAAATAAAACCCCTACCTCACACCTTATACAAAAATTAACTTAAAATGGTTCAAAGACCTAAATATAAAAGTGAGAACTATAAAATGTAGGAAAACATCTTCAAGACCTGGTGGTAGGTAGGAGTTTCTTAAAACTTACACTGAAAGCAAGAAAATGGATAAATAGAACCTCCTCAAATTTAAACCCTTTTGTGTTTCAAAGGATTTTGTCAAGAAGATGAAAAGACACACTCAATGGGAGAAAATATTTGGAAACCATATGTCCAATAAAGGTTTGATTTCCTTGCTATATAAAGTGATCATACAACTCAACAATAAAAGAGCAAGCAATCCAATTAAAAAATGGGCAAAAGACTTAAATGGACATTTCTTCCAAGAGGAAATACAAATGGCGAAAAAGCACATGAAAAAATGTCCAATATCACTACTATTAGGTAAATGCAAATCAAAACTATAATGAAGTATCACCTCATACCTCATAGAATGGTCATTATTAAAAAAAACCACACACAAACTAAAAAAAAAAAAAAACAGAAAACAAGTTCTGGAGAGGACATGGAGAAATAAGAACACGTCTTTAAATTTGATTGTAGAATGGTGCAGTCTCTGTGGAAAACAGAAATGAATAAGGATTGTGGTTAATAATACAAATACAGGAATGTTCATCTATGAACTAGAACTATGGTCCCAGTCTAGTCTACTCCTCACCTGCTCTTGATCCCCAGGCTGTACTGGTATCTGGTGGGATGTGGCAGGCCCGGGCTGTGGGAATTGCCAGGGAAGGGATGAGAAGAGTTTTCTGTACTTCGACTGGGGCAGCAACCTGTTGAGGGAGAGGATCCACCACCGAAACCCATTGGAGGAATTCTGTAGTGTGACTTGCGTGCAGGCAAGAAGGGGATGTAAGTGGAACATATGATCCAATAGAAGTTATTGTTCACACTTCAGGAGGAAAAGAAATAACCTGTCAGAGTTAGCTGATGAAAAATTCTATGAGTGCTCCCCCATCACCACAGTATAAAAAGGTCATTTGCATGGGTGCAAAGAAAATGGCTTACCACTGGAATATCAAAAGAAATTAAAAGCAATAGAATCAAATGACTATAAAGGAAACAGCTCAGAAGAAATTGAAGATATTATCAAAAAGGGGGAAATAGAGCCTCAGTAAACCATAGACTTTATCTAAGGATATTCTCTCTATACGCTAATATAAACTCTTTTTAACATTTGAGAACAGGGATCAGGGATAACTCATGTGTTTAATATACTTTCCACAGTGCTCTGAAAAGATATCTCACTTGGATGGTTTCTTGTTTTCAGACTATAATCAGAAACTGAGTTAGAAGTTGAATGATTTTAAAAAGGGTGTGAGGCTCTGGAATTAATAACAAATGGATGTGGGTACTCCTTCACTGAATACTTAAACCTATTTTCTTGAGTTGGTTTTAAGTGTATCCCTGCTCTTTGGTAAAGGATAAATGTTCAACCTGCTTAATGATGATGCTAGTGAATTGCTCTACTCTCTCTGAGATTTTTTTTTATCCAGCTTAAAAATAGCAAGGAAACTGTAGAGACAATTGACAATGAAACTTAAAATGTGAAAGATGGGATACTGTTCTTAAAGGGAGAATTGTATTTGTGTTTTAATCCATTTTCCATGCTAGAGTACTATATATCATTATGTTGTTGTTAGAGAGACTCAAGCCATCGTCTCTGGATCTGGTCTTGGCCATATATAGTCTATGCTACAGAAGTATAGAACAGACTCTGGAACCAGAGAGAATGGGACCAATTGTCACTTCTACCACCTTCCATCTGTGAGACTTTGTATTACTTGACTCTCTGTGTCTCAGTGTCCTTACCTGTAGAGTGAGGATAATCAAAATACTTATGTTTTAAGATTACTGTGAAGAATAAATGTGTAACTATATTTAATGAGCATAGAACAGAACTCGCCACATAATGAAGATTAGCAATCGTTCTTATTGAAAAATTCAGTTTGTACAGGATTATCCTTGGAACAGGATTTTAAAGTAGAAGGACAAGATAATGTAGGGAAAAATGGTTTTTGGAAGCTAAAGCTTCTTGACTTATGAAGAAATCATAATCTTCTTTAATTTACTGAATCAATGTAAGAAAGAAAAATCATGAATAAAACAATACTAATTATCAAGAAAAAGAAGAAAAATAATACAAATACAGGAATGTTTTTCTATGAACTAGAACAAATGTACATCACTATCACAAGGTGATAAGAATATACTGATGCTTGGGAAAAATAAAATTTATGTAACCTATGGACTATAGGTTAACAGCAATATTCTAATATTCTTGCATCAATGTCAAAGAAGGTACTATATCAATGCTAAGGGTCAATGCTAAGGGGGGGTATGGGATTTTTGTTTTGGACTAAGGAAGATGTACAAAGGCTTCCTGGGGCGATGACTGCAGAACTCTGTGATGAGAGTGAGAGCCACTAAGTGTACTCTTTGGATAGAATGTAAAAGGCATGGGATTGTATAACAAAGTAAACCCTGCGGTGGAAGATGGACTGTGGATAGCAGTACAAATATTAGAGTGTTCTCTCATGCACTGTAATGAATGTACAATACTATTACATAATGTTAATGATAGGGGGTTTATGGAAAAAATATACCAAATGTATGCTGTGGACCACAGTTGGTGGTAATAGTCTGATCGTATTCTTTCAAAATCTGTAACAAATGTTCCACAACAATGTAAGGTTTTGGTGGAGGTGTGATGTACAGGAATTACGCACATTAGTAATGTTTGTTTTATAAGCTCACAACTTCTCTAATAATTTTTTTTTAAAAAGAAGTGTGTGCTATTGAACAGGGTGGGAAGAAATAAGCTTGTAGTGAGTAAGCAGTCCTATAAAAATTGTCTTAGAAAAAACATTGATTTTATAACCCTTTCTCAGAGTGTTTAGGTAGGAAAGTCTAGTAAAATGTGTCCAAACATGGGCAGGTACCGTCCTCTTAAATTCAACCACCTCCAAAAGTTCTTTTTTTTAATGCCCTTTTTAAATTGGTTTACATCTCTATGTTTTTCAGGAAAGCTCTTGCTGAATATAATGCCATTCAATTCAAAATGATTACCAATGGAGCAATATTTTTTTTATCATTGTTTCTCTTTCTTTAGGCAGGGCAAGGTCACCATTCTAAAATGAACTTGGAAAGGAAAAATCTTTGGTTTTCGCAAAGTTTATATCCTTGTAACCCACGATGCTATAGTAACATACTTGCTGTGATGGACTGAAATGTGCCTGCAAGTTTGGACATGTTCTGGATCTTGGTCTGTATTCTGGTGAGTGTGGACCCATTGTAAATAAGATCTCTTCAAGATGTAACTTCATTTAAGGTGTGGCCCAACGGAATCAGCCTGAGCTTTAATCAGAATTACTGGAGTCCTTTGTAAGCAGTGCAAAAGACTGATAGAGAGAGAAGCCACAGGTTGCAGCCAGGAGTTGGAGGTCAACGGAATTCTGAAGGAAAAGAAAATATGGCACCATGTGCATTGTCTTGTGGTAGAAAAGTCAAGGACGAAGGATTGCCAGCAGCCAGCCTCAGAATGCCACAGTACTTGGGAAGAAATCATTGCCTTGCTGACGCATCAGTTTTGGAATTCTCTCAAAACCACAAGTCAATAACTTCCTGTTGTTTAAGCCAACCCATTGTCTGGTATTTGTTTTAGCAGCTAGGAACTGAAACAGGACCTTCGTAGGAAACAGTCTCAAGATTCTGTGCAACTGCTGCCTATCACCTGCGTCCTTGTTGCTATAATTCCCTACAGCTATCTACAACCAGCTCCCCTGCACCCAAACACCCCTGATTTTAATATACTCTATTTTTTTGTTTGTTTTTAAAAATTTATTTATTTTATTACATATCTCCCCTTCCCCCCGCTGCGGCGACGTGCCGAGAGAGGTCACTGCGCAGGCGCGGCTTTCCCCGCTTGTGAGCGGTCTCTGCGTCCGTTCACGGCCGGCGCTTGCTTCAGTTCGCGGGTGGCTGGCTGTGCTCCATCCGCAGGCGACCTGCCCTGCCCGTGGCGGCTCTTGCCCTGTCTGTGGCAGCTTCTTGCCCTGCCCACGGCGGCTCCGGCCCGCCCATGGCGGCTTGCCATTCTCAAGGCGGTCTGCCCGCTAGGAGAGGTCCCCGGGAATCGAACCCGGGGCCTCCCATGTGGTATGCCGGCGCCCTATCCACTGGGCTATCGAGCCGGCCCCTTAATATACTCTAAAATGCTACGAAAAAAGGAAATGTAACCAAAGATCCTACCCCATATCTATAAAGGCTATTGATGCACATTCTTATCACTAGATTATATGTACAAAAACAGATTTAGAGAACCCAAAGCCCTACCAAATATTTATTGTTTTCTCTGGGCCGCCTCCTCTCCTTCTATCTGTTTCCTGACTACATCAAACAAAAGAGATATCTGAGAAAATGACTGTGGTATTGCCAAGCATATGATTTTTTTTTCTTGAACAATGTTTTGATATAACTTAAATTCCTATAAAGACTGCTGAGCTTATTTTCAGTGATAGCACTCATATTTGTACTAGCCACAGGATGTTCTTTTTTGATACTATAATAATGAGAAATATGTTCTTGATTAAAAAACAATCTCTTATCCCTTCTGCCTTCTCTGTTTCCCAAATCAAATTTTGTGAGTCTGTGCATTGAGAAAAGATACTAAGTGTGCCATTTGGCGGCCTTCTTCAGCACTGAGAATGGACAGAGGCAAGGCTGACAGTTCATCCAAGCAGGAATTGGTCCCCTTTGGGTACAACAGATGTAAAGATAAATGTTGTGAATTAGAACCCACTTTAAGCAATCTTTTTTGTACTATCCATAAGCCAGAAGCCACATTTCAAAACACTGCAAGCATGGAAAATAAAATCATTTTTTTAAACAAAATTATTTATTGAATTTTTCAATCAGTAATACATTCAATTGGTATAAAAGTTCCCAAAGTAGAAAAGCCTATTCACCAGCTACTTAGTTGCCTTCCACAGAGACTACCACAGTGACTACATATATTTTGCAAATATATGTAAATATTATTTTTCTTGTTTTTCCCTTTGACATAAAGATAGCATAACATACACATTGCTCTACATTTAAATATTTCCTTAAAAATATGCTTTGGCAACCATTCCTAATAGTACACAGATAGTTGCCCCATTCTTTTAAATAGTGATATTTTATTCCATTATAAGAATACAGGACAGCACATTCAACCAGCACCTCAATAATGGACATTTAAATTGTTTATTTTCTCATTGCAGTCTACTAGAACTATTATGTTATTTTGCCCATATGTAAGTATAACTGTTCTAGAAATGGAATTGCTAGATCAAAGTAAATGTGAATTTTTCATTTTGATACAATTTCACCTTGCTGTTTGCTACTTTTAAATCATAAAGCTGTTCCACTAAAATGCTACTCTCCAGATTCTGTATACAAACATCATGTTTCCAAGTGGAAAATCCAAACCTTGAATTAAGTTTCCTCCTATAGAAAAAATAAGTATCTTTTAAATTGATCTTTATGCTATGAGACAAATTTTAAAAGTAAACAAACATAAATAAACAAAAAAAATTGCTGAGTTTCACTCCACCTAATACTGATTGCTGGGACTTGGTGAATGACCAATGTGTTTCAAGAAGAATACGGTGATTGATCAGTGTTGAAAAAGTACAAAGGTGGCCACACATCCAGGTGGCTGCAGGCAGCTTCCTTCCCACCATGCTTCTTTTGGCAGCAGTCTTACTGGTACTGGCTAATAGTAACATGAATGCCATACTGTCCATGGAAGGAGATATGCTGCATATTATTCCTGTGAAATAAAAATGTGGAAGGAGATAGAGGATGACCTTGCACACATTATAGCTGGCTTATGAGGAGAATTACATTACTTATAACTGTAAGAAAAGGAGTATATTTTGGCACTAGTTTTTCTGAAGGCTGTCTAACTGTTGTTTTCCACATAAATTCAAGCAGGGTTTCCTATTGGTATTTGACCTGCATTTTGACATTTCCTTCCCTTGACATCTGTGCCTGAAAGGGTGTGAAAAATTAGACTTTCCTTAGCATAACGCAAAAACTGGATGAGACTGCTCCTTACACCCAGATCTCAGGGCATAAGAGGTTTGAAATTCAAGGAATGTTCTTTGAGTAAGAAGCCTGAGGCAAAATGTGAAACGCAGATTTGTGTAGGTGATAAATTCAAGAACTGATTATGCTTAGAAAATAATAAAATCAGAACTTGTTGCTGGAATCAGGTGAACTGTCCAGAATCAGGAAGAAATATCAGAATCAGGCATGCAGTGAGCAAGACAAGACAAGACTTTGAGGATCAGGAACTCACTGAAGTTTAGAGTTGAAAGTGAGCTTGATGTATGTGGATTATCTATTACGGTTTCACTAAAAATTGACAACAGTGGTTAAGGAACCAAGGCAAGTTGGATAGGCTATAAAGTTAACAAGAAGGACCCATGCATGGACTGTGTCATCACTGACACATTTAGGTTTCTATAGGGGTAGATTGCTCACATAAATTCTCAACTCAATTTCTCCAAATTGAATATGGTTTGGTATCATAATGAGAAACGGACACTTGAAATTTTGTAGTGGACATGAATGTCCTTCCACCATTTCCAGCATGGCAGGAAAATACATCTCTTTATTTTCCACATGTCAGTTAATTTCCACTTTCATGTCCCCAAACAGCCCAGGTTGTAGGAAAGTTAATCTCAGTATTTCTTGGGATTTCCTTCTTCCTCAAGGCTATGTTCTAGGACCTTGCATTGTTTGGTTGTTGGGGGAGGGAGGATACCAAGTCATATGTTTCCACAAGTTACCCTGAGACAACCAATATTCCTGACCAAATGGTCCCTTAAAGTCTATAGCTGCCCCAGCTTCAGTGACCCACAAAAACATTCCTATCTTGGGTCTTGGTTGTACCAAGACAAGGAGCCCACCACAATAGAACTCTCTCCTCCATCACTTCCCATTACTAAGTAAAACATACACACACACACACATGACTTTCCCAAAGCAGGATAGCTGGTTGGTGCTGAAAGGAGGTCAGGGGAAGTGTGTGTGGTGAGTGGAATGGTGAGTGGAAGGGGGGAATACATTAGGGGACAAAAATTTAAATCATTATCTAAAAATCTCAAAATAACAATAATACCTATCTGTATTTTTATCAGCACAGTGATCTGCTTTGCCATACCCTAGATACAGGCATAGACTATCAGATCAGGAGAAAAAAAATAAGCATGCTTGCATGTTTTTCAAGATATTCTAATATCAAGCCATTGCCTCTTGTTTTAGGTTCCTAGACTGCTCAAGCAAATACTATGCAATGGTTCAGCTTAAAGAATGGGAATTTATTTGCTCATGGTTTTGAGGCTAAGAGTAAGTTGAAATCAAGGTATCAACAAGTGATGTTTTTACCCAAAGACTTCAGTGTTCTGTGGCTGGCTGTTGGCGATCCTTGATCCTTAGCTTGTCACATGGCAAGGCACATGGCAGCCACTCTGGTCTCTCCCTTCTCTTCCTGGTTCCATTGAATTCACCTTCTGGCTGCTGCCTCTATAACTTTCTTTCTGCATCTGAATTTCATTCTCTTATAAAGGACTCCATTGATGGGATTAAGATGCATCCTGAATGAGGTGGGGCACAACTTGACTAAAGTAACCTCATCAAAGAGTCCTACTTACAATGAATCCACATGCACAGGAATTGATTAGGTTTAAGCACATGGTTTTCTGGGGTCCCTATAGCCCCAAACGACCACACCTCTGAAAACATGGTTATTACATCAGATATTAATATGCACGTGAATTTTAAAGCTTGGACTAAAGTAGTAAGTGTGCCTTCAATATTTTAATTAAAACCAAGTCATTTAATGGAGTCTATTTGGTTTCAGAGCTCATATAGTTACTTTCCTTTAGAAAATACAGTCTAGTCTAAGCATTTGATATTCTCATCCTGTGTAGATGACCATCTCTAGAGCATTTTAGTCCCTTTATGAACTTTAGTTTCCTTGTATTATTTTTGGGTGGAGGAAGACTCCCATGATGGCTTCCATGGGGAAGGTTTTTTTTCTATACACTACCAAACTTGGTTCTTAACATTTACTTCTTCCTATGGAGTGGAGTGAATTCCCTCATTGCTGAGTTTGGCAGAAGAACTGGGCAACCCTCCTCCACTTTTCCTCAGTCAGGGTTGGCCTGACTGTAGAAAGCAGGCCTTCTGGCTTTCTCTGCCTCAAGTAAGTTTGACATGGAAAGGTCCCAAATGTTCCGGAAAATCTGCAGTGGCCTACTTCATTTTCTCAGTGGTTTGGGTAAATTGTTCAACTCTGACTTTCTGTAGGGTAGCTGCTTAGTTGCATTTCAAAGCCAAATTCATCAGTTTCAGATTTATGAGTAACAGATATTTTTTTAATCCACATCTGCCTAAATTTTTCATCTCATTTCCTAACTGTTTTACGTTTTGGGGGAGGAAAACAAAACTCCAACAATCATGTTAAACAAGCTCTTTGCTTTCTAGAACTTTAAATCTATGTCTTATATATATATTTAAAAAAATCTGACTTAATAGTTAAAAGCAAAAAGAAAAAGGAAAAAAAATCACTCAACTTTTCAGCACATTGTCAAATAAGAACAGTAGAATTGTGTTTTATTACTGAATTTTACTTGATTGAATTTCTAAATTGAGGTCAATTATATTTACCATCCATTTTGTTGTCATAGATTTTGTTTATATATAGTTGAAATCATCTTGTGTATTACATTTCAAATTCCCAATTAAAAAGCAATCTCTTCTTTATTACACAAATATTTTGAACTTGACTCATACATACACATTTACAACCTTATACCCCATCATTTATTTTCCTTTCTGACTCCCATCAAACACATTTCCTACAATGATAGTAGCCAATGTAGCCTTTTGGGCATTTTCAGTAATACTAGAAGAAGAGAGAGAATAAGAAACGGTCCACTTGCCCATTCTAGATTACATGAATGTGGCTGCATAACCCCTATAGAATTTATTAGAGTATTGGCTTCCCCAGAGTTAGTAAGCATAGTCCTAAGATACAATTGTCAACAGAAATCCCCAAGAATTATTTGGCCCTTTTTGTACTAACTAGAAAATTATTGTTTTGAATGAAAATAATAATTGGAATCTAACTTTAAAACGTGTTGTTGTTTACTATACAGGAAGCCCACATGTAGAGACACAAATCAATGCAGGGAGGAGGAAGTTCAGTTAGCTTTTCTCACTAATAATTAATATAACTTTAAAATCTGGGGACAAGAAAATTTTTGTAAAGTGATTGAACAAATGAGTGTGGGTATAACTCCACAAATGTAAACATTGGGTAGATTTCTTAGATTTAACATTAAAAACATGATGTTGCTTAGAATATAAATGTAATGGGAAAATAACTCATAGTATGGGTACACATCCATTCAGCCATCCATCTATTACTGAACATCTTATATGTGTCTGTTACTTGTTCAATGTATACATCTCCTGTTAAAATATAGCTTTATGAAGGAGGTTCCAATGTTGCATGCCCATAACCCAGCAGTGTCTATTTTATTAGAAAAGTTGTGAGTGTACAGAACAATTATGCATAAAATACAGGATTCCCATATGTCACCCTATTATTAACACCCTGCATTGGTATGATAGATTTATTACACTTGAAGAAAGCACATTTTAAAAATTGTTCTATTATTATAGTCCCTGGTTTAACTTATGGTTCACTGTTTTTGGTGCATTTCCATGGATTTTTTTCTTAAAATTCCTATTCTAGTACCATATATACAACCTAACATTTCACTTTTTAACCACATTCGGATATATATTTCAGTGCTGTTAACTACATGCACAAGGTTGTGCTATCACTACCACCACCCATTACCAGCACATTTTCATTTTCCCAAATAGAAACTCTGTTCATTCATAGCAGAGTGTCTTGCAAAGGATAGTTCAATAAATATTCATTGAATCAATGAATGAATATACCTAGCCTTGTATTAGGTTCTATATTAGGAAATAAAGTCAAATAAGACACAGTGCTTGCAGTACTGTATCTTCATGTATATTTGGCAAATTAGGGAAGATGGACCCAGTCTTGAAGACATTATTGTGGATCATAATGTTCTTGCTCTTAAAGAAGAACCTAACTATTAGAACATACTAAATTTCCCAATCTTAGTACCATAAGCTAATATATTTTCTCAGTCCTTGTCATTGGCCTAATAATGCTTTAACACATCTAACTTATTGTCAACACCTTCTTTTGTCTCTTTTTTTTA